>JABMIG010000225.1:0-259441 GCA_013187285.1 Cyclotella cryptica
ATGTCCTTGGCAAGTCTCAACCCCAGTTTGTACTTTTTCAATGCTTTGGTCAGAAACATTCCTCCCCAGCTCTTTGCCTTGTTAAAAATGTGGTTTGCAATGGCCAGAGAAAAGTGTGGTATATCAATGTCATTGATGAGTGGAAGACAAGCATGATGTTATTTATTTTTTATTGATGTGGTAATGAGTGTGTGTGTGTGAGACTGTAAAAATGTGTTCAATGTCTCAATTTGGCAAAAAGATAACTTTTTATGCTGATTCCGTGCAATCACATGCAGCATCAAAGCATATATCATACAATTTTACAATTGTTTACACAGAAAAAATACAGAAAAGTTGTCTCTTTTCAAATCCATCAAATTGCAATCTTATTGGCACAAGGTTTATTTGGTGATGGAAATGGCAACCCAGCTCACACATGATTTGAGCTACAGGATGCATAGACGGGGACGGTGGTGCTGTAGTCAACAGAATTCAAAGATAAATAAAAATCTAGCGAAAGAGAGCACCCTACCGCACACAAGCGTTTGGTCCTCCAGTCCCTGTTCACCAAAATTTGCCCTGACAACAAATAAAACGCGATAGGCATCCAAACAAACTTTCAACACCAACACATCAGGTTTAATAATCAACTTGGCAGTGTTGGAATACACCCATTTCTTGGACATTCTTTACTTAGTGACATATACTGTAATGTACGCCTTTCACACAATGAGATACAAATAAACACATAGGATAAATAAACCAGCTCAGCACTCATTACTTGGACACAGGTTTCCTATTATGAGCCATATGAGCAGCCACCAAAGAATTGCTTGCCAAAGCCGCCATTAAACTCAACTCTCCAGCCATTACTGCAGCCGCAACTACATGCGCAAGTTGTCTGGCATTGTCACCAGGATTGACTCCACCACCCTTAGCTCCAATTACCTTGAGACATGATGCTTGAGCAGGAAGGCCTGTGCCACCACCGACCGTGCCCACTTCAATGCTGGGCATTGTGCAAGAAATCCACAAGTCACCTTCAGGTGTCTCTTCCATCAGTGAGATGCAGTTAGCACTTTCTACATTCTGGGCGGGGTCTTGACCAGTAGCAAGGAAGACGGCGGTTACGTTGTTTGCAGCATGAGCATTAAAGCCTCCAACAACACCTGCCATAGCACTACCAATCAAGTTTTTGTTTATATTTGTCTCAACAATTGCTGGGACAGAAGTTTTAAGGGTAGATCGCACTACTTCCTTGGGTATTGTCGCTTCAATTACGACACTCTTTCCTCTCCCCTCAATCCAGTTGACGGCAGCAGCTTTCTTATCCGTGCACATGTTTCCACTGAGAGCTACTAATGATATGTTGGGAAAGTGTGCTTTCAGGCATTCAATAACAGCGAGGCTGCCTTTGGAGATCATGTTCATACCCATGGCATCCCCTGAGAAGCAGCGTAGGCGAAGATAAACGTTTCGTCCAGCAACAGTTGGCGAAGCCTCAATCAATTTCCCAAAACTAGTGGTAGATTCAAAAGACTCTTTAAGCTTGAGAAAGTTTGCGGGCTCCTTAATCCAAAGAAGAACACTGGCGGCCTCTTGTGCGCTTGGAAGACGAATACATGGAGCGCGCGTGATGCCGTCTCCAACGATTGTACTGATAGCTCCAGAGCCCTGAGAAATTGCCTTGCAACCCCTGTTGGTGCTCGCGACAAGGCTATGCAATCATAAGTTACAAATAATGGTTCTGTTAGAATGAATGCAATACGAAAAGCAGCACTCTGACAATTCAATCCTAAATTGAACTCACCAACCCTCCGTAGTAGCCATGGGAATGTACACACTCTCGCCATTCAACGTCACAGGTCCCGCCATTCCCACGGGAATGGGAACATACCCACAACAATTTCGCAATTAGCCCCAAGGACGCGCTTGTAATCCAAATCATGCTTGTGAGGCAATTCTGCCAAAACATCACCCCCTCCCCAAAGTTTCCAACAGGGCGTTAAATTTCAAGCGACGAACAGTAACGGCGCGGTGCGGATCGAGGAGTTTTTCGAGTTGGTGATCTTTGATTGTGTCTTCGATGACGAGGGTGGCAATGTCGTGGTCAGAGAGTTCTTGGAGGTTTGCCGGGATAGTGCTACTTGACGACCTTTTGAACGAGGCCGGATCAGTGCAGACGGGAGCGGAAGTCGCGGGTGCATGAATGTTGACTACTTTCACGGGTGGATCGGGACTACACTGAATGTTATTTGGCTTGCCCCGTGCATCTACCAAGACTTGTTCCCCCGCGGGGATGCTCTTGACGAAATCGTCAAGCTCAACGAAACTAATCCCGAAGAAACCAAAGAAATAACAAAGCAAGAGGCTCCAAATCACAAGGAATGAAAGCAAGGCGTTAGAATCGTTCAAATATGCCGTAGCATCCGATGCAAACTGAATGACCGAAATAAAAAAGGCAGTCGTGGCAACGTAATTGGTAATCTTGAGAATGTGCCACTTCGGTTGGGGCTCGTCAGAATTATTCCCCTCTTTGGCCTTCTTTTTGTGCCCCACGCTCGGTTTTACTACAACCCTCTCGGAATCCGGCATAGCCATGGCCATCGAGGATCCCCGCCCGCTGTTTAGCAGCAAGAAGGAGAAGACGATGCTCACGGCAATGACGACGATATAAAGATGGGTGGATGGTATGGATTCTAGATTGGACAGGAAGGCGTCAATTTGCATGCCTATTGTGAGGGATGGTGCGGATGCTGATGTCATCGCGCTGTAATTGAGATTCGTAGTATTGAGAATGAAAATGTATTGCGTTTCAGCTCTTTTTATGTTCGATTGCCCGATTCCGTCAAGAATGAATGCATTTCATGTCATGGACATGGATCTGATGATTATTTTTATGTCTTGTGACTCCCCTCTCTAGACTCCCCTGATAGATATCTCTTTCGATTTTTTTCGATTGTTCCCAATTGTCCCGGAGCACTTTTTCTTTTGGTGAGACAAACAAAAAATATATGTTGTCTGCTTTTTTTGTATGGTATGGTACCATATCGTATCGTAGTACTGTATTGTACAGTAAAAGTACATCACCGACATCATCTTGTGAAGAAATGAGACCCGATTATTGACATGATACGTTTATTGTCATACACCAGCGAACCTTACTGCTTTTTGTGCAATGCCATCTTTTTCCGTTTTCCATACAATTCTTTTGGTGATGCGAAAGGGGAGACTTCCATTCCGCTACATACGAACAGCCCGTACCACCTTACTTGTACGAGCGTTGAGTCATGTCTGAGAAAAGTGGTGTCAAGGGAGATTACAGAGATCTCTGTTGGAAAGAAATCGAATTTTTCTAGAAAATGTGGTGGTTACCGGGAGTACGACCTAAAGTCGTGTCAATAATTATCACAAGCAGCCGACGCAAGATTTTTTAGCAGCAGTGGGAGCCTGCAAAAGGAAGAAGTCTTGTTTTGTTAAATGAAGATTACTAGCAGCCGATGCAAGATTTTTTAGCAGAAGCTGTGGTGTGTAATTGATTGGCGTTACACGTGATAATATATTACAGTTAAGTTGATAACTGAGTCAATTTGAGCTCAAAAGACATTTACGATTATTAAATAGAATGAGGTGTTGTTCTAAGAACAAAATATTCTAGTATTGTTGTGAGTCACGTAAGGTAAGTCTATGCAGTTTTTGATAAAGAAAACATGAATGCCAAAAAGTTTTGGGCGATAGAGGATTAAGCTGGCCATAACTTCGGCAAACGATGCTCTAGTTCTCATGGTGGGTGGTTCATAATAATCCCATTAAGTTTTATAGTAGTGGTTTCAGAGTTTTCAAGACAATGCAACAGAAATTTTCTGCAGAAGTGAATTTGCTTTGTCTTCCGTGTCGGTTTATCTGTCCTGGCTTCGTTTATGTATGTTTGTTGTTGTGTCATCAGTCGTCATGGCGTGGTCATTGTGGCGTGGTTGTCATCAAGTTGTCAAAGGGGCTCCGTTTTCATGGTTTCGTCGCTGTGGCTTCGTCGTCGTGGCTTTGTCATTGTGGCTTTATTGTCATGGCTTCATCCCCCCCCTCTCTCTCTGACCATCCAGATACCACCACAGAATATCACCTAATCCTCTCAGCATCGTTGGTAGAAACCGACTCCCTACTCGATGGAACCACCATCCTCCATTTCCTCGGAGAAGCATTACTGTGCAATTCAGTCCTGACGTTGTTTTTGAGCAATACGTATTGGCAACAACAATGGCAGTGATGCATCCCATCAATGAGTGTGGTAATTGCAACGACATTGGAACAACAACCACGCTAACAACAACAATATTGAGCTGTTCATCAAATCGATTGATTTACAAATCCATCCCGACTTGGAATGCTGGAGCAGAGACGGAGGACACATTCTTCTGGGAAAAAGCATAATTCGGAAAGACATTGATTTCATGTGGCAATCAGCGGTGGGGGACGCACTGCCCCAACGACAATATCTACCTCTGATCGGGAATGGTGCACCTCCACCACAACGGCGACAACAACAAACATTGGAACCAACAATTCACAACCCATACCCAACTCTTCACCAACCCTCTAACCAACACAGTCCATTGTGCCTTCATACCCCAGGGAGGAAACTGTTTTTCCCTCAAGGCACAACTCATCATGGTACAACTGGGGATGTTTCCCCTGTTGCCGCGACACACTGCCACCCTTAGCACGGGTGAAATTTGTCGAGTGTTACTCGTAGACACCTTGGTACAAAAACCGCACCTCCTTGTATTGGACAATGCTTTGGATGTGTTAGATGACGTGGGACAGTGTGGCATGCGGTAGCTCATGGAACGTGTTTTGGGGGGATTTTGTATGGATATTTATTGGTGCAGGGCTTTGGGTGTGTGAGGGATATGGTGCAGACATAGATTTTGATGGCCAAGGTGAGATTTTGGGGGGATGGGGAGTCATGCATTTCCATTGAAAACAGTTTTTGGTGATGTGTTTATGTGATGCGTTTAAATGGAAAACCATTTTTGGCAATCCAATCAGTGGTGTGTCATTCTAATTAGTGATCAATATTAAGATGTGAAAAATGAATGCTGCATTGAAAACAATTGTGAGTGCACTTATATGTTGAAATCCATTTTTGGTAATCAGGTTCAGAAGACGTGAAAAATGAATGCTGTGCTATCAAATTGTAGGTAATGAGTTAACGTTGGGTAATATGCTACAATTTTGCATTCAGTGACACATTTGTGTTGAAAACCTTCCTTAGGTTATACATTACGATGTACACATATTTTGGCAATGTTGGTTGTAAGGTATGTTGAAAGCATGCTTTAGGCAGAGAAAATGAATGATGTGTTTTCATATGTTCTGTCATGCGTTTACATTGAAAATAGTCTTTGATGAACCCTAACATTTGTTGGTGATACATTTACATGGTGCGTCTATGTTGAGAAATATTTTAGGGTATTATGCTACAATGTTGAATTCAGTGATGCTCTTAGCTTGAAAACATTCCTTAGGTAATACATTATGACGTACACATACTTTGGCCATGTTGCTTATAAAGTAGGATGAAAGCATGATTTAGGCAGAGAAAATGAATGCTGTGTTTTCATATGGTCTTTCATGTGTTGGCAATGAAAATAGGTTTTGATGATGTATTTATGTGGTGTATTTCAATGGAAACCCTTTTTGGTAATCCAGTCAGTCCTGTGTTGTTTGGAAAACAATTTTTTGTCATGTATTTATGCCTTGTTCTTATATTGAAAACCATTTTGGTATTCAGGTTGGATGAGTGTTGAAAACCTTACTTCGGTTAGATCAAATCCCTTTTTTGGCCACGGCCATTTTTGAGTGCTTCAACATTGAAAACTTTTTTGGGATACATTTAGGTTGTGCGTCTATGTTGAAAAATATTTTCGGGTAATGTGCTACAATTTTGCATTCAGTGATGCTCTTATGTTGAAAACCTTTCTTAGGTTATATGCTACGACGTACACAAATTCTGGCCTGTTGGTTATAAGGTACATTAAAAGCATGATTTAGGCAGAGAAAATGAATGCTGTGTTTTTATATGGTCTGTCATGCATTTGCATTGAAAACAGATTTTGGTGATGTATTTATGTGGTGTGTTTCAATGGAAAACCCTTTTTGGTAATCCAGTCAGTGGTGTGTCATTCAAATTAGTGATCAATATTCAGATGTGAAAAATGAATGCTGTGTTTTCACCTTGTGAGTAATTTGTTGATGTTGAAAGTATTTTTAGTGATGCCTATATCCCAATACTGTGAAATTCTGCCTATACGGCAGAATTTGGTTTCGCGCTATATCGTAAACATCGAAATTCTTCCAACTGGCAGAATTTGAGGTTGTATTAATTCCTATACTACTTTATTCTAACCTTAGTAATGAAACTTTATTAACGGTCACATCTGATTTTTATGTAAAAATAGTCCGAAACGTTGTGCATTCGCGCATAACGGATAATCGTAGGTCAGTTGCCGACTGGAATCAATTCACGTGGCTCAAACAAAACCGTTGTTGGCATTGCTTTATAATGGCACATAGCCTCGAACTCCTTTTCACGATATCATCGCTACAACCTCTGGGCCAAAGGGAATTTTACTAAATTTTAGCATAGGAATCGTCCAAGAATTCTGTCAGGGGTGGCAGAATTTCAAAGCCCCGTAGAAAATTTACCACGGCTACGTGAAATTCTGCCGTATCGGCAGAATTTCAAAAGTACTGGGATATGTGGTGCGTTTATGTTGGAAATACTTTTGGTGATGTGTCTAACATTGTATTACATTGACATTAAAAATGTTTTTTGGTGATCAGTGTCTGCGTCGTGTTCATTAGAAATCATTTTTGGGTTTGCGATAGAGTTGAAAACAATTGCAATGTGGTTCATGTTTCAATCGAAAACCATTTTTGGTAATCCGTAATCCAGTCAGTGGTGTGTCATTCTAATTAGTGATCAATATTCAGATGTGAAAAATGAATGCTGTGTTTTCATGTTGTAAGTAATGTGTTAGGGTTGAAAACATTTTTAGTGATGCCTTTATGTGATGCATTAATGTTGGGAGCATTTTTTGATGTGTTTAAAGTTGTACTACATTGACATTAACACTGTTTTTTGGTGATCAGTGTATGTGTTGCGTTTATTAGAAATCATTTTTGGGTTTGTCATAGAGTTGAAAACAATTGCGATGTCGTACAAGTTGTAAGTAGTGTTATGTTCATTGCTGTTGACACCATCGTTGTTCATTTGATTGTTGTGTGGGTTTCCGTTGCCCACGGCCATCGTCGTCGTTAATTTGATTGTTGTGTTGTTCGTTGTTGCCATTGCCCTTTTTAATTTGCTTGTTGCTCAGTGCTGTGTTGGTTTCCGTGGTCATTGGCCAGCACTGCTGTTGTTAATTTGATTGTTGTGTTGGTTTCCGTTGCCATTGGTGATCGTCGTTGTTAATTTGATTATTGTGTTGTTTGCTGTTGCCATTGTCGTTGTTCATTTGATTGGCCATTGGCCACCGTCATCGTTAATTTGATTATTGTGTTGTTTGCTGTTGCCATCGTCGTTGTTTATTTGATTGTTGTGTGGGTTTCCGTGTTGTGTGGGTTTCCGTGTTGTGTTGGTTTCCGTGGTCATCGGCCTGCATCGTCGACGTTAATTTGATTGTTGTGTTGGTTTCCGTGGCCATCATCCATCCTCGTCGTAGATTTAATTGTTGTGCTGATTGTTGTGTGGGTTTTTGTTGCCATCTGCCATCATCGTCAGTAATTTGATTGTTGTGTTGATTGCTGTTTCCTGCATCGTCGACGTTAATTTGTTTGTTGTGTTGGTTTCCGTGGCCATCTTCCATCGTTGTCGTTGATTTAATTGTTGTGCTGATTGTTGTGTGGGTTTTTGTTGCCATCTGCCATCGTCGTCAGTAATTTGATTGTTGTGTTGATTGCTGTTTCCATCATTGTTGTCTATTTGAATGTTGTGTCGGTGTCTGTGTTGTGTTGGTTTCCGTGGTCACCAGCCTGCACTGTCGGCATTAATTTGTGGTGAGCGTGAGCACTGAGAACAATTTTTGGCGAAACCATATCGTGACATCGTGATGCTAACCTTGTTTGCGTGTGCGTTGACATTGAGACAATTTTTGAAGAAGTGATAGCCTGATGCATTTAAGTACACAATGTGTCCGTTGAAAATATTTCTTGGTGAGGTGACTGTGTAACGTTGAAAACAATTTTTGATGAAGTGATAGCTTCATGAGTTTACAAAAAATTCAGTTTGCAGGGAATAACACCATGTTACCTAAACGAGTCAATAGTGAAAAAAGCGTCTCACAAAAAGATATATCTTGACAAAAAAACCAATTTTTACAGGTATTTGAACTTAATAAGCACATGTTACCTAGAAAAGTCAATAGTAACAAAAGTGTCTCATTTACGATGAAGAATTTACAGGTATTTACATTACGAAATAACACAGTGTTACCTTAAAAGAAAATAGCAAAAAAAGGGTCTCACTGGAGAAGGAGAAGGGAAAAAATCTCAGATAATAACAAACTAAGATTTTTTCAAGAAAAAATCTTGATATTACTAGCAGCCGCTGCAAGATTTCTTGTAGCATGCCAGACAGAATGAACTTCCTAGAAACAGAGGAAATCCAAGGTTTAAAAATAATGTGGCTCGTTTAGGCTCGGTAGAAAATGGGCGCGTGCCCCTCACGCGCTTCGCGTGCACCTTGCATGCGATCGTGCCCATTTTTGTTGAAATAGGATACAGTTTTAAAGGTAAACAGAGATTAAACATCATGACTACCCATGTACATCACCCCAAAAAATTAATTATTCACAGGTAAGTTCTCATCAATTTATTGGTAAGTACCTGTTTTGGCAAAAAGTGAAAAAAAGTCTCACTGAAGAATAAGAAGAAGTAGAAGAAGAAGAAGGAGGAGGAGGAGGAGGAGGAGGAGGAGGAGGAGGAGGAGGAGGAGAAAAATGGCTCAGTTTCCAATGCAACTAAGATTTAGAAAAAAGTCTTGATTACAGTGGAAGCCAGTTAGCTTGCAAGCTGTGCTCACTTCGCTCGTGCAGTGCCTGGTATGTGCTGTCCTATTAATTAATTTACTTCAACCGGTATTACTCTTGAAGTTCTTGGAAATGTGTTGGGCCCTCCCACAAGCACGACCACGTGGTCATTTAAAGCTGAAATATACCTTTTGGGGGTCACGAATACATTTTTAGGAGTCTATTGAAGAGAATCACCTGTACGTTTGTAGGTATCATCATGTTGCCCAGTCAAGAAGTACCATTGAATGCAAAAATCAAATCTTAGGAGGTGACCACACATCATGAAAACAATAATATTGCCTAAACAGATCATAAGTTATATTTAGATATATTTATGACAGCTAGAAACAATAGGAGCACTATGTATCCTAGAGGTATCATGATACCCAGCAGGCCAGACAGTGGATTCCAAAACACTGATTTTGAGTAAATTAAAAAAAAGAGTTTTGGAGGAAACGAAGTAACTCTATTGTAGTACTGTGGAAAGAAACCAATTTCTAAAAGAATGAATGGATCGGATTGTTCCAATCTGCTGCATTCAACTTACAATAACTTGTGAAAGACTGTTCAAATGAACAAAATAAGAACACAGTTCGAAAGCTCGGAAAAAGATCTTTCGATCGATGTAAGGTTGTAAATATTTTTTACTCCAACTGTGACATCATATTGTCCTTCACATGGATGACAGACAGAGCAGAAGTGCTCCTTTTGTATTTAGCTGTCCTACTTATAAAGGTAAGTGCACATGAAAAGATGATGACTACCCATGCATGTCAAACACAAAAATAATTCATTTACAATTTACAGGTAATTCCTAGAAATAAGTGTACGTTACCTAAAATTGTCAAAAGATAAAACATATCTCATGGAGAAGAAGGAGAAGAAGGAGAAGAAGGAGAAGAAGGAGAAGAAGGAGAAGAAGGAGAAGAAGGAGAAGAAGGAGAAGAAGGAGAAGAAGGAGAAGAAGGAGAAGAAGGAGAAGAAGGAGAAGAAGGGAGAAGAAGGAGAAGAAGGAGAAGAAGGAGAAGAAGGAGAAGAGAAGGAGAAGAAGGAGAAGAAGGAGAAGAAGGAGAAGAAGGAGAAGAAGGAGAAGAAGGAGAAGAAGGAGAAGAAGAGAGGGAAAAGGATAAAACAAAAAATCTAGCTTACTAATAAACTAAGATTTTTCAAGAAAAATTGTGATATTATAAAATTATACTAGCACGCTTCATACACTAGCGCTTTGGAGGCCAGTTGGACTAAAAGATTGGAAAGAGAAGTGCTTTTTTCTTCTAACTGGTGAAGATTGGAAGGTGAAATTTTTTCATAGTTGAATTTTTTTCATAGTGGTTTGTCATATTTTTCCTGGGAGTTGATTTTTTTATGGTAATCTATCACTTTTTTCTTTCATGAACTTCCAAAATAGGCACAAATAATAACATTGATAGCATTAAAATTTACAAAAGAGTGGCACATCTGTCTCACGCTAGTCCTTGTCAATTAGGCCATTCACCAACAAGCGAGTTAACACGCCTGGGCGCGAATTTCTGTAAGCCCTTTTCCCCTGAATGACGGACATTTTTTAGCACATTTGCAGTCATGCTTATGACTATGCCAATATTATCACGTATATAAATTTGAAATAGCGCATTATTTTTATAGCTATAATGAAAAGGACTGATAACTGACTGGATCAACATCTTTTCTGAAGCAATTTAATGAAATATCAACATCCAACGAAATATTTGACAAATCTGCAGTATCAATGACAAACCTTGACCAGTCATAACAGATAGACAGTTGATCCCATTATTTTGATTGTTGTTTCTTGTGATTTGTATACTTGTCGTGAGACAAGATAGTAATGTTGTTGCTCAAAGGAGGAGACAAGTGAGTTGGAGCGGAAGTTTGAGAGCATGAAAGACATGGAGGACTCATAAGAGATAAATATCTCTGTCCTGCCAAATTTACCAACTGAAATCCCCAATGCAGCTCAAGATGAACAGCCATCCTTGGAACCATTTAAAGGAGTACCAGTGAGAGATTTTGATGAGTCAATAATTTAGAATAACTAAAAGATCAAATTTGTATTAAATATGTGGTTACCTTCAAGAAATTCCCCTCCTGGCATTCAGGTCCCTGTGCTGATCTAAAAATTGCAGTGTAGAAGAATAGAGAATTCTCAGGTCATATCAATTTTTGGACTAAAGCAAGCGTTTGGGTTGTGTCTGGGGATGTCGCAGTGAGAGTAGTGCTTGTAGAGTGATGATAGCTTATGCTGTGTTGGTGTGAGAGGCCAAGACATGTTGGGCCGCAGAATTTCTCATAGTGCCTGAGAATTGTTGTGTGATTTTTTAGGTGTGTGGACCTTGGTAGGATGCCAAACATTTTGTACAGACTTTATATGGATATTTTGCCTTCAAGCTTTGGCGGGAATGCAAAATTGACTGGGCAATGAGTTTAGCACTCCGGGCAAACAAAGCTCCTTTTTGCACAGAGAACTAACATTTCATGCTCAGGGCAAAAGAAATATAAAAAATTAAGAGTCCTCATGCCGACACAACACAAATGGGCTTGATATCAGGTAATGAGCTCAAAAAAGGTGTTAGCCCCCCAGTAAGCTGGCTCACTGGTGAATGGCCTTACTCCATGACTCTTCACCTCTGTAGGACCAGGATGCTATCTGAATGGCCCTGCAGTCCCGAGTCATTTTCATTGAGACAATTTAAATTATTGGTCATTCTATTATAAATTCAAAATGACTCACCTTCTCTTATCATTGGAAGAAATGCTTACAGGAAGCAAGAGGAAATTCTGATTGAGCAATAGAGTTAATTAGTATTCTTATTGATACTCATCTTTTATTATAGTGTAATGATGTATTTATGGGGATTCACCGGAAACATGCCACTTCAATTTTATGGTATTATTTGTGGACAAGAAAGATGTAACGAAGAATGATGATCAGTTCATAGTCGGGGCTTGCTATACAACGGTTTTAAATCAGTGAGAATTCCATTCAGTCTTGTTCTATGTGAAAGTTCAGTACTTTTGATTGGTACAAATTCACAATGCTGCTTTTGTTCATTGATTAAGTCTTTAATCGGCATCTAAATGTGTGTCCTTTTGTGTTTGTTTCTACTACACTCCCCATCATTCTTGACAAAACGTTCCCCTACACGCAAACCTCTCAAATTACCATACCATACCTTACCTTCTTGTTTTTTGCTAATTTTCACATGTTTCCATTTCGATTGTATCGCAGGCATCGCAAGGGCAACTTTTCAGGTTATAGTTTTTCTGACATTTTGCAGGCTTTGAACCCTTTAGTGTCTCGCAATGTCGATCCAAACTGCTATAATAATAAGATAAAAATCTAGTTTTAAAAAATAAAAAATGCGGATAATGTGCAAACATTTGCAAAATATGATGACATGAATTGGTGGAATTTCAGTGAATTAAACCGTTTATCTCGGTTCATAAGAGCCTACGGATTATAATATATTGTTTGACGCTTTTGATGACATTTCTGTTTTTCACCCATTAAATCAACCCAGACATTCTAAAACCTTCATAAGTCTTTTCTCCTTCTCCTCGGCAACATGCTCATTTGCATGGCTCCTTGTCACTGTGGTTGGTTGATGAGTTATGTCAATTCGCAGAGAAACTCACCACAACTTACTTCACATACACAGCATGCATGAGGGAGGGGCATCAGGACCAAATAGAAGGGAAACTGGGCAGATCAAAAACACAAATCACAAATCTCATTTGCACATTTTCACATTTTTTTGTGTTTTCACAGAAAAAATAACGTGTAAATCTACACAAATTTGTGTTAATTTACAAAAATCTTGGATCTTGACAAACGAGGATCAAATGATTCTAGTTCGAGACAGGAGAAAACAATGCAGATGACAACAACACGAGTAGCAATAATAGGGATGATCCTACTTGGGCATGTTGGTATGTTATCCTTCATTCTCGATGCTGTCATCTAGTATTGAATTCTATTACAATCGCAATTCTCAATTCTAATGTCCATTTGATGTTGAATCCAAGTAGTGGCCTAGGCGTCACCTTCCATCATTCTTCCCAATCTCCTATTCAAGAAGCGACCGAGCAACGAATAGAACAAACTAGTACTCATGTCCCTTTTGGTGGCTTCTTGACTAGAAGTGGTTCAAGGATACGAAGTCCAAATCACGAATCTGCTCTCATTGGTATATTACAGGTTGCAGCTGGTCATTTTGATGGAATAGCTGGTGCACTGGATCACAACAATCGTGCTGAATGGGTCAGATGCAATATTGATGCCATATTTCAGGAAGATGGGCCTATGGGAGGATTTATCCCGCTTAGTGCTCGAGTATTCCAGCGTCATCTAGGGGCAGCACAAAGACTATCCCAAAGTATGTACACCAGGGAACATTCTAATGACCCCAGTGGAGCCAGACATGAAGACGTCCCAGTTTGGGTTCAATATTTTTCGGCTGTTTGTTGCTATGGAAAATCAAGAATCATCCAGCCGACGTGCTGCTCAAACACGAGCTGAACGAGCCACTGTTGTAGCAAGTTTAATCGGGCCAAGCCCCAATTGGTCCTGGCAATGATCGATTTGGAAGAACTTCGAACTGAAACAAGCCAAAACAGTTCTTCAGCCTTGATGCGTAGTCAGGCCATTGGAGAGGTGAATGTACAACATGACAACATATTTCAACTTGGAAACAACCGATTGAATTATTCGGTGAGGATGGACGAGGGGACACATGATAATGTTCAGCGCCGTCGTGCTCCTTGTCAACATGTTGTCAGTGGACTACACGTCGAAACGTCCATCTTCAAAATGTTGGGTCAAAGACAATTTCTTTCTTGAGAAACACCCATATACATTCTAGGTGTTTCTTAGACAAAAATATCAAAAGAGGATTTCTTTCTCAGAAACCTTCTCATGGGACAGTTCCTGTTGGCAGTTGAGAGAAAATGAGCAGTCATGGAACTGCCTAAAATCACCTCAATCTCTAACAGGATCACCTGTGCTTGGTGATGCATGGATCACCTAGTGTACCATGCAATACCTATTTCAGTAGTGTAACTCTCATAAATAAAATCAGTTCCCAACAACTTGTATCTATCCGTTACTACATAGTACAAACTACATTAAGCGGCTTAGGTCACAATAGTGAAAAAGCGTCTCACAAAAGATACATCTTGACAAAAAACCAATATTTTTACAGGTATTTGAACCTAATAAGCAGATGTTACCTAGAAAAGTCAATAGTAACAAAAGTGTCTCATTTACGATGAAGAATTTTCAGGTATTTACATTACAAAATAACATAGTGTTACCTTAAAAGAAAATAGCAAAAAAAAGTGTCTCACTGGAGAAGGAGAAGGAAACAAATTCTCAGATAATAACAAACTAAGATTTTTTCAAGAAAAAATCTTGATATGATTGACAGAAATCGGGAGTCCACGGAAAAATTGAAAAGGGAATGCTCACAAACACGCACCTAATCTCGTGTTACGCTGTGTCGTGACAAGGAGAGTGACGTGGTTGTTCCATTTTTCGCCTCAACAATATATTTTGGGTAGGCGTTGATTTTTGCTACACCTCTTTCGCGCTAATATCAAATTTTCTTATGAAGAAATCTTGTATGACTCATGTCGAAACGCCTACAAGCCCACTGTTTCGAAGACATGATTTTCATTGAAATTGTTGTCACGCCTACTACTTTAACTGTTGTATTCATTATGATCTTGTGTTGTCGCGCTGTTGATTTCAGCCTAGAACATGCGAAAATGCCCACTTCTTTGACTAAAAAGTTGCGTTCGTGTTTTGACTCTCTTTCTCGCCAACACCCGAACGCAACACCATGACAGCATAATTCCAGTTGTTGTTCCTTGGCCTCGTTGACTGCCCTCAACAACTTGACTTATCACCTAACAACTATATCGACATCAGCACAACTGAACCAACCACAACAGTTGATCATGGACATCTCTTTCGATATGGTAACCTCGATCCCCTCGTTGATCTCTCACCACTGGAAGGCCGGGACTATTAATTGGCCCATGAGCATTTACATTTCGTTGGTTCACGTGGTGGGAATTGTGGGAGCGATGAAGGTGCTCGATTGTAAGATGGAGACGCTGATGTGGGCTTTTGTTCTTTGGCCCATTAGGTGAGCGGCTTTTAAAGTTTTTCCCGCTTGATCCGCCGTCGCCGTGTGCAGCCGCTCACAGCCTTTCTCTTCGCCCGTTATCTCTTGTAGCGGGTTCGGAATCACAGTGGGAGTGCACCGCCTGTGGTCCCACCGCTCGTACAGCGCCGCGTTCCCCGTCCGCTTCGTCCTCATGCTCTGCAACTCCATCGCCAACCAGGGCTCAATTTTCCACTGGGCTCGCGACCATCGCGTCCATCACAAGTACTCCGAGACCGATGCCGATCCTCACAACGCCACCAGGGGATTTTTCTTCGCGCACATGGGCTGGCTTTATGTCAAGAAACATCCCGAGGTTGTCAGGGCAGGAAAAGAATTGGATTTCACTGATTTGTACGAAGATCCCGTAGTCATGTTCCAAAAGAAGCTTGATCCGTGGTTCGCATTGTACATGTGCTTTGTTTTCCCCGCTCAAATCGCCCAGCACTACTGGGGGGAGGAATTCTGGAATGGATTCTTCGTCGCCGGAGCGTTGCGATATATGCTTGTTCTTCATTTCACATGGCTTGTCAACTCCGCTGCCCATTTGTATGGTGATCATCCCTACGACGTCTTGTCTTACCCAGCTGAGAACCCCTATGTGTCCTTCTTCGCTGTAGGAGAAGGATGGCACAACTGGCATCACAAGTACCCCTTCGATTACGCTGCCTCTGAATTCGGTATTTCGAGTCAATTCAACCCCTCCAAGCTGTTCATCGACTCACTGGCGGCAGTGGGGTTGGTTTGGGGTCGTAAGCGGGGAACTGCGGCGTGGGATATGGGCAGGGCAAGGAGGGATAGAGACAGGGAGGCGGGCGTGCCACTTCCCAAGGCTCCGCCGAGACCCTGGGAGGTGAAGAATGCGGCCAAAAGTGATTGAGTGATTTGTCGTGGAATCTTGAAGATCATTTTGTCAGACGTTGTTGAATATATAGAAAGTAACGTGTCCTGGCGTGGAATTACTCGGAAGTTGTTGCTACTGTAAGACTGCAGCATCTTCATTTTTGTTTATTATTTTACTATCCACTGTAGTCAAAGGTGCACACCCACTGCCAGAGATCGCCAATGAATGTAATATCAATTTCCCTTGTTGGATGTGGTTTGAGTTGAAACGGGGATGCTTTTGCAGGGTGCTATGAGTTGTTCAATTGTATTGTTTTTGCCTGTACAATCCCAAGCCTTCATAATAATACTTCATATGCATTGTCTTCTTAGATCTGGCTCCGCAGTTGGGGCTGTGTGTGTACGCGCGTGCGTGTTCTCTCGAACGATTCCTGATTTTTGGGGCCATCCACGACAACCCAGAAAAAAGAACTGCACAATAATTTTTTACGCATTCCTCACTGATCACGTTCATCGTCATCAATATGTCGCAGCACGCAATATTCCCGACTAGGCCGCATGTGTCTCCCGTGTTGTGGTTATGAAGCTGTTATGAAGTCAATTCGCCGATCAGCGAGCGGCCCTCGGCATGTTTCTCTTTGACCGCCTCGGTCGTCGTCAGAGCTCGGTGCACATTCACAGCCAAATGAAGGCAGGAACGAAAATAATCGTTGCTGTTTTCCTAGTGGCGACTTCCTCCGTCGCGTTGCTACTTGTCGTTGTAGCAGCACTTCCCCTTCGATTGGACGAGCTGCTGTTGACGAACGATGAGATATGTTGCGTCCATGCAAAGAATTCCGTTCATCCAAATCACTACCAAGAAGCCCCCGATTCGGGGTTGAAACTTGGGCTTGCATCCATACTGAAGAAACGAGCGGGGACGCTGTTTCAACATTCCATAGATTTTATTGTGTGGTCATTGGCTGTTCGTCTAATGGATCGTCAAAATGTGCGTTCAGTACGACATGAAGCATGCAAAGATTATAACAACACACAATCGGATTCCAACAATCAATCTCTTTCACAAGATACTCAGTATTCCAATATTCTACAGGAGTGCTCAAATGAGAGTGAACATATTCAAAACGTACCTAGGAGGCTTCATCCAATCTGCCGAGACTATAGAGAATTTCGATCAAGATTGCATATTCAACATATTTGGATTCCATGGAATTGGTATTATTCATGTCGGCTTCAATTGAAGCGCCTATCGATTCGTTCTGCAATGAGCAATACAAATAGAGATCAAAGTCCACATTTCGTTCGTGAACACGGCTTTTTTCCATCGCTGAGCAGGGGGGTGTTTGAATCATCTAATAATGTCCATGCCAACAATCTGCATTCCAAAAGTATGGATCATTCTCAAACCGAATTGCCACCCTCAATAGAGATCGAATCTTTTGATGTATCATTTCAGTCTTGGACCCGGCCTGTGGTTTCCATTCATGCCAAGGATATTGCATTTAATGTTGTTATTCAAAATGGCATACTTCCTTTACCTCTCTCTTTTCCAAAGAAGGACATTGATATCGTCGCCAGCAACGCTGACAGTCAGACAGATGAAAGTGGCGGTTTCTCGCTGTTATTTGGAGATATGACACTTCAAGAGGCAGTAGAATTGTTACCCAAGCCACCGGAGAGGGAAGGAATTTACCCAATGATTGGGGCGGTGAATGTGTCGAATGTGACTCTATACTTGTGGGAACGCAGCTGCAACAAGGGACAGCAGCAGTCTTTGCATCTTGTGACGAAATTGAAAATACCAGATGAATTCTTTATGCCAGTTGTAGATTTGACAACCGGTGAGTGTGACATCTTTCGGATGGTGTTCTATGCTTTTCTGTTGGCTCGAATACTTCCACTCACTTCGCTTCAATGTTGTTATGCTTCACTTTGATTTAAAACAACACTGAACTATTCACTCGCAGCTTATCAACCTGATGGCATTGATCGATATCATTTCCAGCGTCTCGTTGAGTCAGAATTTGCCAATGCTTTCCGGCGACACCTTTTTAGTGAAGCTGAGGAAGCACTCCGACACAGCTGGACAATGGCTTCGGAATTCAGTGATCTTCTCAAAGAGCAGGGCAACAAGGTACATGATGGACTACAGAACTTGGTTCATAAAACACAACAAATGTACGTCGATCGATGGATTGAATTGGGGGTCCAGGTATTGCATGAGACTGGGCAGAATCTCTGGCAGGGATGGGTAAATAACACTGCACCTTTGACACATGCATTTGAAACATGGATGCAAGATATGAGAACAATAATTTCCGATCCGACAAATTCTCCATTAAAGATTGTGATGATTCATCATTGGCATAAGATTTTCGGTGTGTTCAATAAACAAGATGCGGTTGTGGACAAAGTCAATTGGACTCTACGTGACTTAAAATATGCTTTTAATGACATAAAGTCAACAATTCATAGAGTGGTAGCAAAATCAAAAGACGACATCGACCAATTAGTCACAAGCTGCGAAGGCGAGATCAAAGAAATGTGGCTGTCATGGCACTTGCAATTCCTGCCTGATTTGGACTAAGGCCGGCATTAACTAGCGTTTGCTTGCTATAGTGAACTGATACAATCTTTCATCAGGGAAGAAGTCCTTTTTGAGCACAGGGTAGATTGGTTATAATTCAGTAAAAAAGGCCAAGCCGCAAGCAATGCAATATGAAAATGAAATTTACCTTTGGATTTGGTCTGTAAACCGGGTCGACAAAATAACTCTCGAACGTAACTTCGATTCTTGTATTCTTTCCACCACTGTCAACTCTTTCCCAAACAGCAGCCAACGTTGGTCCCACAAAGTCAGGAGCAAACCTCGAACCTTCGCCAGTGATCTGAAGTGAACCTCCCAACGTGGCAGGATTGAATATACTGACTAGGCAATTCACTGAGCCTCCATCAATTATTTCTTGATCGTCGAGATCATCGAATAATTGAGTTCCAGTTCGATATTCATCATTTTTATCCCCGAGACGAAACGAAGAGCAAAATTCTGCAGATTGAAATATGTTGAGTATTTCAAGTGCACATGGAATCGTTCCAGTGAGACTCGGGCCCTTGTCGCCACTTTTCCTATCTAATATGGCAATGGATTCTTTAGAGAGGATTTCTCTGCCTATCATTTCGTTCAATATTCTTCGGCCAATATTACGCACATAGTGGTCTCGCTTGATATAATCTTGAGATGTCAGAGCAGATGCCACCTTCCATAAAGAATAGGCAGTGCAGTCAAAGAAATGCGCATCACTGACGGCTTCTTCCCTCCATGGATATCGTGAGCGAAACGCAGGCTGGACTTTAGAACGGATATCCTTTGTTTGGTTCGAGATGTCAAGAACAGATATACCAGGGACAATTTTTGACAGCTCCTGTACAGGAATGCATGATTGTAATTCGTCGTCTAGAAGAAGGCCCAACAATGGCCCCTGAAGAGTACGTGGAGGAGCAACAGGAGGTGAAGTTGAAGCTGGGAGATTGCCTTCCGGTTTATTACCGAATCTTGATTATTTTGATAAAAGCGATTGCTGCAAACTGTTAGCATTTTGTAGGAAAAACGAAAAATATGAACCAACGAATTTGCAGCCCTACGCCTTACACAAGGTCACGAAAGTAATACTCCAAATCGTACTCGGCGGCGCCTTTGGCTGCATTCGAGACGGAAGGCGTCCCCCAAAGTACTGACGAACTGACAGCTAACGAAGACGCCGTCAGAAATACTCTTCGATTACGTAATATCCTCGAGTCATCCTCATCATTGATATTTATATACTTAGGAGGTTGACGTGGCGTCCCTATGTTTTCGGACGTAGTGATGTGCCGATTGCATTGTAAACAGTGTAGGCGTGGATTATTCAATTTCATTGAATCCTCCAGACTTGTAACGGTATTGGCGGACAAAAATGCATCGCTGGTTGACGGCCATCTTGATAACAGGGAAAGGGCGAATAATGCTGTGAAGGTCATTGCGATCTATTGCGATAGATTGCGATGCAGACAGATTGGTACAATAAAATAGAAAATAGCTCTGCTCTGAGGAAGTCTGAGGAGCACCGGCTGTGGGCTGGAAGAAAAGGTAAATAGTAAATACGTTTTTCAACACAGAGGAAGTAGACATTGCGATGGAATAAATAAAATATAGGGATATCCCGGCCGAGATTGCCATCCCGTCCCGCCACCCTTGATCCCGGGATTCCCGGGATGAAGAGTGACGTACTTACGTGCAGAACTTGTTACAATATGTTGTATGTTCATACGAGACGAACGGATTGTCCAGATGGTATGTTACGTACTATACCTATGATTAAGATAAGATTATTCTATGTAGGATTTACCAGGATCCCATAAAATGTGTATTGTACCTGCTAGCATGATATAATGTGTATTGTTCCTGCTAGCACGAACCTGTTAAATGTTACACATTTGTGAGTCTTTTTGTTCGTGCTCTTTTCGTGCAATCTTTGGACAGGTATCCATCATCCCCCGCTATATCCCTGTATATCCCGGGAAAATGCCTGTCAATCCCTGATATTTGGTAATCCCGCCAAATCCCGGGATGATCCCGATTCCGTTAGGTCCCATCCCGGGACAATCCCAATCTCGGCGAAACGTCTGGGATGAGAACAGGACACAACTCTAAATAAATATCTCAACCGATCATAGTCACACAAAAATCTCTTTGGCTTCTCATGGTAAGAATTATTCCATAGGCCCAATGAAAAGAGCAATCTTTTGTGGCGATTGACGCCAAGATGATAGATGCGACTCAGCAAGGTCCCCTAAACTTATGTGGAAGGCTAATTTAGAAAGGAACTGAAAACTAAATTAAGTCGGAGAGTATCGCTGAAAGATATGAACTCAGACTTCAAACAGACGAAAATCGAGAAACCAGAAAGGACACTTCTGACCATCGGCCCATCAACAACTGGCTGTAAAAAATGCAGCCAGTGGACAACTGGCTCCAAAAAATGCAGACAGTTGACGACTGGCTGCAACAAATGAAGCCATTCGATGACTGGCTGCGAAAAATGAAGCCAGTCGACGGACTGGCTGCAAAAAATGCAGCAAAAATAGCAGCCAGCCGACGACAGGCTGCAAAAAATGAAGCCAGTCGACGACTGGTTGCGAAAACAGCAACCAGTCGACTGACCCTACGCCTGGCATCAAAGCTAAGTAAGAAAGATACTTTCTTTCACTTGACGAAAGGTATCTTATATTACAGTTCAACTGATGCGAAGCCTCATTTTTGATCCAATCGTAGATATTATTTTTTCACGTTCTACCCTTTTAGGGGATCTTGCAGGCCGATTTCTCTTCAAACTCTTGAGAAAAATAAGGCAGACTTCGACAGACTTTGGCAGGCTTCGGCAGCCCTGCCGAAGCCTGCCAAAGTATAGAGAAGTTAGTCCGATGATGTCAGTTTGATTCACTGTTACAAAGGAATTAGTGAACTAATTTTCATAGGTGTTGTGAGCGGGCTGTACTGGGGCCTAATGCCAAAGTCTGCCAGCTTTCAGCGAGAAATATTTTAAGTAATAAATTGCAGCCGTTCTTGTGATTCCACACAATTGAAGACTAGCAACAAAAGCAAGTTAGCGATGAGGTAAGAAAGCCTCAATGGGTACCTTTCTCAAGAACTGAACTTTGCAAGATTTTGAAGCGATTTAATCTTGGATACCACAGTGCGGGTAAAGAAAGACATCCTTTGTTTTACAAAAATTATTATTTTGCCGGTTCTTCCTGGCAGTGGGCGGTAGATACAAAATAAGCAGCCGATGCAATATTTTTTGTAGCAAGCTAGACAGAATGCGATTCGTAGAGACAGAGGAAGACGTACTTTAAAAAATGCTTCACCCTTTGCTGTATCTAGCCGTAAAAGTGATACTAGTTAATAAACTAGCCGTAATTTGATACTAGTTAACTCAAAAAATCGATTTCTCCCATTTCCACCCACTTCTGAGTCAATCTGACGTCACCGATGGATTCCTCGTGAAAAATTATCACGATAGACCCCCACCAAGAATATTATTTGATCATTATTTTAGGCGAACATAATTAGCACCATTTGCCATGCTTTTGCCATACAAATGAAAAAAATCCAAATTGGACAGTGGTTCGTATTGAAGCACCCCTCTTAAACATGGCAAGTAGCGATAGATAGGTATATATGTAGGTAATAATTGGTAAAAATCGTTTAACTAGCCGTAAATCTCTATCTTGTTCAGGAAACAACTTGCGCAGATTTACGGATAGCTAACTCAAAATTGTGCAACAATGTGTTGGAGAGTTAATTAAATCGCAGTTGCAAATGGGTGCGAGCGTCTCACGCGCTTCGCGTGCCCCGCGCTCGCGATTGCGCCCATTTTTATGTAAGGATATAATTTTTTTAGGTAAACAGACATTAAAAAAATGATGACTACCCATGTGTTAGGCCAAAAGTTAGGTAACTTGCAATTGCTGAAAATTGCACAAAATTTGGCAAAGGTGATTAAAAATCCTGGGTCATTTTGACTTTGACAAGTAGTCGCACTTTTCAACTTTGCAATTCCTCCAGAATAATGGCTTAGCCCGGGATTTCTGCAAAGGTCAATAGTTTGGCATCAATTCGAATGGCGGCATGATTGATTGGCATCAAAGTTTTATCTATGCTTGGTCATTACAATTCCTTAGGAATTGTAACAGGTGACTGAGTATCTCAAAATTGCAATTGCTAAGGAATCGTGATAAGATTTTGACACAATGCACAATTCCTAGGGGATTCTGTGTTTAAAGTGACTCACGTGTGCAAAAAAAATACCCCCACAAGATTCAATGTTACCAAGAGATTAGTACACCACATTCTTATGGACAGTTGAATGTGTTTTGACAACAGAACCATACAAAAATGACACCAACATGACCTATTTCTCACAATTCAAATGTAATACGGTCGTTCCCCAAGAATTGTTCTGTCTGTTCCTGGCCAGAGTGTGACTACTTGTCAAAGTAAAAATAACCCAGGAAGTGAAATTGCTAAAAAATGTGTGCAATTCCTTGGGAATGGCAATAGTTACCTAACTTTTGGCCTAACACATGTACGCCAACCCAAAAAATTAATTTTTTACACGTAACTTCAATTTAGCTAATATTGTAAGTACCTGTTTTGGCAAAAAGTGAAAAAACTATCTCACTGAAGAAGGAGAAGAAGGAGAAGAAGGAGAAGAAGGAGAAGAAGGAGAAGAAGGAGAAGAAGGAGAAGAAGGAGAAGAAGGAGAAGAAGGAGGAGGAGGAGGAGGAGGAGGAGAAGGAGGAGGAGGAGGAGGAGGAGGAGGAGGAGGAGGAGGAGGAGGAGGAGGAGGAGGAGGAGGAGAAGGAGAAGGAGAAGGAGAAAAGCGGCTCAGTTTCCAACATTATGTACATCTATGATTGTTTCCATAATCATTGAAAAATATTGAAATCGTTAATAGACTTCAAAATTGTAAAAATATTGAACGCTCGAAAAATATTATGAACATCTATAATCATTAAAAAAATATTAGCCTTGGTTATATTACTGCTCAAAACATATTACGTATGTTGGGCCCCAAAAAAGCACCGACCCCGTGCTGGAACTGGACCGCATTTTTGCCCCATGCTGGAACTGGGATGCCGACAGCCCCTTTGTGGCACCGTGCCACAGCGGGCGCCCGTGCTGGAACTGGGACCAAAAGTGATATTGTGATATTCCCAGTGCTGGAACTGGGCGCCCCGTGCCGGAACTGGATGCCCTGTGCTGGAACTGGACTTTCGTCCTCAAACCCGAATTTGCACTAGCCCTGTTGTGGCACCAGAGCCACCATGGGGCGCCCCAAACCAGCACCAGTGCCAGTTTGGGGCGCCCCGAATTGTCACTGATGAGGGTACATAAGTATGTAGTTTGAAATCGGTTTGTCTTTTTGGTACTGTAGAAAATGCAGTTCCATTTTGTGACGTCCCAATGTGGCACTACTGTAGTCACATGATTATTCATTATGAGACAAAATAACCTTCTGGGACAACAAAACCTTTTGTTTAGAAAACACTTAATTGAATACTAAAGCAATTATCCACTGTTGCCTATTCCTTGTTAATGCAGTTCTTGTTGATGCCCCCGTGACACTTTGAATTGCATAACAATCCGGCTTTAAAACATGAACACCTAGCAGTACAACAAGTCCCAGCCTTGCAACCACACCCAAGATGCTTCCCTTGCCCACCAACCATTGAAACAGATGCCGCCGTTTTCCTCACATCTTAATTGGTGCACCAACCCTGGCCATAGGAAAGTGTTCAAGCAGTCAGTTGAGGCTCTACTAGACTGGATGGAGACCACACGAAGCAACATTACTCTGGTAGAATGTCTGGAAACGTATCTCCTCGCACATGGCAAATGGTCTATGGTATAGAGATAGCATCACCTCATCCACACTTATCAAGATGGGCAATGGAGCTCAACACGCTCGGATGGGACAATCTGGTTGAAGGAAGGATTGGGTATGAAGTACTAGGCATACATGCAATATCCATTGCAGAGCAGGGTTCACTACGCCACATCAAATCTTGGGCCACTGAGTTTATTCAGCACTTACTTGGTCTAACTCATAAACAATTGATATATCAGAATGCTCACACAAACATTCGAATGCTGGAAGGGAAAATGGAATCGGAGCATGACACTATTATGGATCAAGTGGGCAAACTCCTTTTTACAGACCCAATCTTACCACTGCCGCAGTATAGACATCTATTGGAATTAGATTTTGAGAAATTGGGATCTGTCTCAACAACGAACCGGCAATACTGGTTCGCCAACTTAGAGTCCGCTGTTAAAGCATTCCAACAGACCACACGTCTGGCAGAAACTACCCACTTTCTTTCATCCTAGGAGCCCTGGGGAAAGTCTCATGACACGGGATCGGGGATTTATTACTTTGCTTAGCCCATCGCTGGGCTGATTGCGCCCCCTTTGGGGGTATGAAGAAGAACTTGTTACAATACTTCTTGATGGCTGTCTTGCCGTTGCTCTACCTTGTTGGAAAAGAAAGAATATTGTCCATGCCTCAATAGCGCATAGATAACCTCAAGATTTACTAAGTGATTTTTAATTATTGCAATGCAGATGGATTGGTAACATAGCTCTGCTCTGAGGAGCATCCGCTGTGGGCTGGCTGTGGGCGGTGGGTGAAAAAATTACCAGCAGCCGCTGCAAGATTTTTTATAGCAAGCTAGACAGAATGTGATTCATAGAGACAGAGGAAGACTTGCTTTAAAATATGCTTAATTGAATTGCAGTTGCAAATGGGCGCGAGCATCTCATGCGTTTTGAGTGCCCAGCGCGACATTGGCCCATTTTTATGTAAGGATATAATTTTTAAGGTAAACAGACATCAAAAAAATGATGACTACCCATGTGTTAGGCCAAAAGTTAGGTAACTTGCAATTGCTGAAAATTGCACAAAATTTCGCAAAGGTGATTAAAAATCCTGGGTTAGTTTGACTTCGACAAGTAGTCGCACTTTTCAACTTTGCAATTCCTCCAGAACAATGGCTTAGCCCGGGATTTCTGCAAAGGTCAATAGTTTGGCATCAATTCGAATGGTGGTGTGATCGATTGGCATCAAAGTTTTATCTATGCTTGGTCATTACAATTCCTTAGGAATTGTAACAGGTGACTGAGTATCTCAAAATTGCAATTGCTAAGGAATCGTGATAAGATTTTGACACAACGCACAATTCCTAAGGAATTCTGTGTTTAAAGTGACTCACGTGTGCAAAAAAAATACCCCCACAAGATTCAATGTTACCAAGAGATTAGTACACCACATTCTTATGGACAGTTGAATGTGTTTTGACGCCAGAACTATACAAAAATGACACCAACATGACCTATTTCTCACAATTCAAATGTAATACGGTCGTTCCCCAAGAATTGTTCTGTCTGTTCCTGGCCAGAGTGCGACTTCTTGTCAAAGTAAAAATAACCCAGGAACTGAAATTGCTAAAAATGTGTGCAATTCCTTGGGAATGGCAAGTTACCTAACTTTTGGCCTGTGACATAGGCCAAGAACCTACCTTAATTAGTACCCTTATTGGTACCCTTATTAGTACCAAAATGGACTAATTCGAAAACTCCCAAGTAAGGGATCATCCTGACCTTCCAAGTGATAAGAGGTCCTGACAATGATAAAGATCCATATCTTTGGATCTAAGCGACAAGAGAACACTCTGTCAGAACACCCTCATGAGAAGGGTATAAACATACCAGACATGTGTAGAAACCTACACAGAATCACATTATTTCATTGGGATTGCATTTGACATCCCATCCTCATTTGTTCATTGTAATCACTAAATGATGAGCTCACAAATTACCATCATCAACAAATCTATAACACCTTTATCTACAATATTGGTATTTAGTATTTTTTATATCCAAACGGCTTAGGTCACTATCTATAGATAGCCGTTTCCGCAACCTTTTCGCATGAAAGCCACCAAAAAACTTTTTTTCCCTCCACTCCGTCACTCGTGCTCCATTGCGCAAGCAGACCCATTGTCAGCTACGTAATACGAGAGTGTGCAAAACGCAACTACGTCGTGTCAGCCACGAGAATTCGTGCACGTCAGCGGTACCCCTAGGAGCTTATTTAAGTCCCTATTTATAAGTACATGCCTAGGTGATGCGTTAAAGAGAATGAGCACCTCTAAGGCAGTCCCTGATGCACTTAAAAGCCAAGAGTGTGAGAGGAACCCGGGATGGAACAAGCCGCCCGTGCCATACATACCCGAAAGGGATGTGGTTCAAGACACGCTGGCAGTAGATACTACCGCCAGCATGATTAAGATCACCCTGCCTGGCAAGGTAGAGTTGAGGGTATCTGTGTGGTCACACGGTACTCCCGAGCAATTTCTGATGCATGTCCAAGCAGCCCTGGATGCCGTAAGGTAGAATGGCCTCGATGCTGCCTATGATAGGGTCTGCAAGGACAAGAAGGATTGCATCAAGAAGGCAACGGCGTCAAGAAGCTTTCAAGAGTTACTCGGGATCGGATGCGAATCCTCCCAAAGGAAAAGCTTATGAAAAGGCCCTAGAAGCTGCCACAAAAGCCTATGTTGGGTTTGTCGGGGACACGACATGTCTTCGGAGGCTCTCAAAAGAAAGTCTTTTGTCACGTCATATGACACGAGTGACATGTCGCAAGATGTCACCGAGACATGTCGCGACATTAGGGGTTTACAAGATGGCCCAAAGAAAGTCGCCGTGTCACGACATTTCGAAGATGGCGACATGTCGTCACCTAGTAGTACTTACTAGTAGTAATTGTTAGTAGCAATACTAGGTGGTAGGTGTCTTAACAACATTAATGAATTGCTTTTACAATAACCAACTTGGAAAGTGATCTGAGCACTAATTTTGCACCACAATTAGCTCATGATGCACTAATTCAATAAAGCTAATTATTATAAAATAAAATACAATATCAAAATTAACATTTCAATGTCATACAATTATTTATTTATTAATTCATTTGTTCACAAAAAGAGAACTGAAAAGTAGGCTACTTTGGAGGACTTTGCACCATTAAGAGTCTAATAGGATTAAGATATCCCAGGTTGGGCAGAGAGGGACGCATGAAGGGGTCAGAGAGAAAAAATGTCGAAACAAAAAAAACGACATCGAATCGCACCTTGCCAGTTTGACTGACGGCTCGCTTGGAGTGCTGCCTAGTGGTAGCTGGTGGCAGCTCGTCCAAATCCCCACTGTGGGTCAAGATATCCCAGTTCGCGCTGAGGTCGGGCCAGGAGGGACTTAACAATTTAATTGTAAAAAATTAGTTACTGTGCATGCAAGAACTGTGAAAGCATAAAAACAAAGGTTTTCTCACCTCGCAAGTTGGATGCTTTGCAGGCTAGCGGGTGATGGAAGCGGCACGGCCTAATTCCCTCTGCCACTTGAGATGAAGATATCCCAGGTCGGGCTGGGAGGCACGTAACTTCTTAATTGAAAAAATGAGTGTATGTGTCAATTGTCATAACAAAAAAACCAAATTGAATCTCACCTTGTGAGTTGGACTGGCGGCTTGCTTTGGTAGCTGCCTAGTGGTCGCTGGTGGCGGCGTGGCCAAATTTCCACTGTGGGTCGAGATATCCCAGGTGGGGCTGGGAGGAAAGTAACTTTTTAATTGGAAAACTGCGTGGATGTGTCAGGGTGAAAAATGTCCATACAAAAACAAGTTAAATCTCACCTTGGGTTGTGGACTGGCGGCTTGCTTTGGGTGCTGCCTAGTGGTCGCTGGCGGCGCCGCGGCCAAATTCCCACTGTGGGCTGAGATATCCCAGGGCGGGCTCGGAGGGGCGTAACTTTTCAATTGAAAAATTGCGTGGATGTGTCAGTGCGAAAAATTGTCGAAACAAAAAAAACCACATTGATTCTCACCTCGCGAGTTTGTTTTCCAGCAAGCTATGGTTGCTGGCTAGTGGCCGCTGGTGGCGGCGCCTCCAAATTTGAACTGTGGGCTGAGATATCCCAGGGCGGGCTCAGAGGGGCGTAACTTTTTAATTGAAAAATGTTAGTATGTGTGTGTGCGAAAAATTGACAAAACAAAAAAACCAAAGGGATTCTCACCTTGCTAGTTGGATGGTCGGCTAGCTGTTGTTGCTAGCTAGTTGGCGCTGAGGTCGGCGCGGCCTAATTCGCACTGTGGGCTGAGATATCCCAGTGCGGGTTGGTGGCACGTAACAATTTAATTCGAAAAAATGTTAGTATGTGTGTGTGCGAAAAATTGACGAAACAAAAAAACCAGATGGATTCTCACCTTGCCGGTGGGATGGTCGGCTAGCTGTTGTTGCTAGCTAGTTGGCGCTGAAGGCGGCGCGGCCTAATTCGCTCTGTGGGCTGAGATATCCCAGTGCGGGTTGGTGGCAAGTAACAATTTAATTGAAAAAATGCGTGTGGTGTCAGAGCGAAAAATTGACGAAACAAAAAAACTACATGGATTCTCACCTTGGCGGTTGGATGGTCGGCTAGCTGTTGTTGCTAGCTAGTCGGCGCTGAAGGCGGCGCGGCCTAATTCGCACTGTGGGCTGAGATATCCCAGTGCGGGTTGGGAGGCATGTATCAGTGTAATTGAAACAATTAATTAGTGTAAAACGCGCCATAAGCCAAATCAAATAGTAAAAATAGTGCTCTCACCTCGCGAGTTATACCTGTTGAAAGAGTTCGCTGCGGGCTACGGACTGTTGGCGATGGCACAGTCTAATGCCTTCTATGGCCGGAGATATCTGCGGTCATGGTGAGGAGGATGGAACTATTTAATTGGAAAGCTTGTTGTTCCCGATTATGAAGTTCAGGCTGTTGTGCCTGTTGTGCATAATAATATAGGAAACAGAACTGGTCTGTATCCTATGTACTTCTCACATAGCGGTGATGTAACAGACAGACTGGAAAAGACATGTGACTCACCCAAATGACACGTGACTGGGTGAGATTAGAGCTAAAAATGTCGCCGACATATAGGATGTCACCCAGATTTGGTGACATTGTCTTGTCACGGTGACATTATGCTGACATGTCCCCGACAAACCCAACATAGACAAAAGCTGACGAGGCTGTTATGTCCGTCATCAACCAAGTGTTCAGCCTCTACTCCAACCTACTCACGGAGGAAGCAAGGCGCCCCTGGAAAAAGATCGAGAGTGAACAAATTGACTGTTCTCCATGGACTGATATTTATGGGGAAGAACATCCCAAGAAGCATGAGCAGTCTTGGGGGTCATTCATGGAATGCGTCAGCTTCCATCTGTTGACCGTGTTCCGTAATGACGCTGCTGAGACCCAGCGCTTCTACGTCAGTAACGGATTGAAGAAGCCCAACAGGGTTCCGATTCGCCAGTTCATCAGCCGCATCCAGCAGCTGAATGGCTATTTGGACCTATTACCCTGTCTTTACTACTCCAACTGTGCCACCAAGCTCACCACTGAGGTGAAGGCGTTCAATGACCTGGACCTAGCTAGTCACATACTACGCATGGTCCCGAGGAAATGGCAAGACCAATACGAACTCAGTGGGGCATCGGTACCCCAGAGCGTTCGGAAGCTCCTAGAAGCACTCGAACGTATTGAGAAGGCCTATCCGACCGACAAGGATAGTAATGGGCCTAAAGGTTCCGTGAGGCCTGGTGACTCCTCCAAGAAAAAGATGGTTACGTTTAAGGATCGAATCCCACGTAAGCGTACCACAAGTGCGCAGCACTGCATTTTGTGCAAGAAGCATGGGGGCATGCACCCGACCCATAATATGCAGGAGTGCCGCAAGTATGAGAAGGATGGTTCCTTCAAAAAGGACTTTGCAGGAAGAAAGCCCCGTGGACCTTCGCATGGTCCGGAAGCTTGTCATCGCACCAATAGTGCCTATGCGCAGTTGTCTGTGAAGATTGAGAAACTTGAGAAATCTAACAAGAAACTCAAGCAAGTGACAGCGATGACTCCGACTCGTCCTGAAGGGATGGGTACGGTAGTACTGGGGAATCAAGTACATGTTGTAAGAAACTAAAAAGTAATAAACAAACAAGTTATACTTACCCCAGTCCAAGTAAAACTACCGTTAACTCATATTCAAACATTAATTTGAATAATAATCTAATTAAAGTGAATACAAAAGATTCAAAAAATCTTAATAAGATACCGAAACATTCTGTTTTTAATAATCGAATTGTTTACAATACCACGATGAAGCAAGATCAAAAAATTTTGCAACAAAAATCGAAAAAACACACAGAGTGAGATAATTGCCGAACTGTCGGACCCCAAACTGTCGGACCCCGAACTGTCGGGTGCCTTTCTCAATAGTGTGAACACTTCCTTCAAAAGTCAAACAGAAGGAAGAGTCACAGCTGTAGTAGCCAAAGCATGGCATACCTTAGCAACTGAAAATCAACTTCTACAGCAGCACGAACACGCTGGGAAGAGTTGCACTAGTAACAAAGTCCTTAAGGTCCTACTTGATAGTGGATCTGATGGTGACTTGATGTTCCATGAAAAGGGAACATCCATGCATGTCCCCTACTTGACTAGGCAGGTGCCAAATTCTTGACATACATCAAATGGGGACTTCCTAACCAAAGGAAGGAGCGAGGTTCACCTTCGATTTCTTTATTATTCCAACAGCAAAGAGTATCTGGTAACACCAGACGTTGTGGAATATGATAAGAAGAAGCGATGACCAAGCCAATGTATGACCTCATTCTTGGTTGTAAGAGCATGAAAGAGGGAATTGTTCTAGATTTTCGAACAAATGAGATAACAATTGATGACGTCATTTTGCCAATGAGGGACATTAGTAGTCTGACTAAGTCAACAATGGAAAAAGCCTGGGCTGTGAACAACAGCTTGGCACATGAACCCAGTAGTATGCAAGAAGCGACTGAGAGAGTGGTCCATATCCTAGACGCTAAATATGAAAAAGCAGACCTCCAATCAGTTGTTAGCACCAACTGTACTCACCTTAGTCTCCAAGACCAAAACAAGTTACTAGAGTTACTCACAGAATATGAGGAACTTTTTGATGGAACACTAGGTGATTCGAACACAGACCCCGTCTCCCTAAAACTGAAGGAAGGCGCTAAACCATATCATGGCCGACCATTCCCAGTGCCAAAAATACACAAAAAAACATAATCAAAGAATTGAATAGACTTTGCAAGCTGGGGGTATTAGAGTTTCAGCCTGCATCAGAATAGGCGTCGCCCACATTTATATTACCAAAAAAAGATCTGTACGTTTTATCTCTGATTTTAGGGAAGTAAAAAACGGCTAGTTGGGAAACCATTTCCATTACCCAAAATCAGTACAGTGTTGCAAGAGTTAGAACGATTCACTTTTGCCACAGCCCTTGATTTAAACATGGGTTACTACACCATAAGATTGGATCCTGATGCATCCAAAATCTGCACCATCATTTTCCCTTGGGGAAAGTACTCTTATCTTAGATTACCGATGGGTATTGCAGGTTCTCCCGACATCTTTCAGGCAAAAATGTCAGAGCTAATGGTTGCCTTAGAGTTTGTAAGAACTTATCTGGATGATTTGCTTTGCATCACCAGGGCAAGTCTGGATGACCACCTAGATCATTTAAGGTTGGTACTTACCAGACTGCGAGACGCGGGCTTGAGAGTCAACGCCCCAAAATCGAAGTTTTGTGCTGTAGAAACAGAATATCTGGGATATATATTAACCAGGACTGGCATAAAGCCACAGCCAAATAAAGTACAAGCAATACCGCAATCACACCGCCAAAACAAGTCAAAGACCTCCGTAGGTTCCTGGGCATGGTCCAGTACTATAGAGATCTTTGGGCAAGACGTAGTGAATGCTTGCCCCACTCACCTCATTGGTAGGAGAGTGTGGTCATACTAAAGTCACCAAAGCCAAGAAAACCAAAAAGCGACCTTGGTACTGGGATGAGGTACATCAAATAGCATTTGATAACGTAAAAGCTGCTATCGCTAAAGATGTAGTTTTAGCCTACCCTGATTTTTCAAAAGAATTTGAAATATACACTGATGCCTCATCTAAACAACTTGGTTCAGTGGTTACTCAAGGTAATAGGCCCTTGCGCTTCTTCAGCAGAAAACTGTCTGTGACGCAACAAAAGTACAGTGTGACCGAAATTGAATTACTGGCCATAGTGGAGACACTTAAGGAGTTCAAAGGCATACTGTGGGGACAACAAATAAATGTCTATACAGACCATAAGAACTTAATCCAAGATGCCCTTGGATTAACCTCTGACCGAGTCTATCGGTGGAGATTATTATTTTCAGAGTATGGTCCCGAAATCGTGCACATAAAAGGAATCCATAACACTGTTGCTGATGTCATCTCTCAATTGGACTCTGGTCCAACCCAAGATGACAACGCCACTTGGATGACGTTCATGAAATGCTGGTGTCACTACACTGAGCATGCAAAAAGTGCTGACAGCACTTCTGACCACCAAGAAAGTATTAATCTGGTGTTTGCTAATCACAGCGATGAAGATGTAATTTACACATTTACAGTGAAGGAAATTGCACAAGCCCAGACAACAGATGCAACTTTGCAGAAGCTTGGTAGACATGACCATTAGTGGAGGATACACATTTGTTATGTAAAGATGGCAAGATGGTCATCCCCAAAGCACTTCAAAATTGAGCAGTTAGCTGGTATCACCACTATTTGCAGCATCCTTGACAAACACGTCTTGAAGAAACGTTGCACACCGCGATGTATTGGAAAGGTATGCGAAGTACTATCCGATCACATGTCAAAAACTGTCGTACATGTCAAGTCAACAAACGACACAAGCACAAGTATGGGAAACTCCCTGCTAAGCTTGTCATCACAAACCCTTGGGAGGCATATGTGTGGACCTTATTGGACCATACACCCTCAAGGGTAAAGATGGGACAGAAATTGACTTTGTGTGTCTTACTATGATTGATCCAGCTTCTAGTTGGTTTGAAGTAGTAGAACTGCTGGTATCCACAGATGCGGTTACTCCCTCGGATACTAAGGGGCAAAAGGGCACTAAGACTCATACCAATCCTAAATTACCATACTTTGACAAATCATCTGCAATGATAAGTAATTTAGTGAATAAGACCTGGTTTAGCCGTTATCCACGTTGTCAACACATTATTTATGACAATGGAAGCAAATTCAAACTTCACTTCGAAGCCCTTTGTGAATCATATGGGATCAAGTGTAAGCCAACCAGTGTCAAGAACCCACAAGCGAATGCTATACTGGAGCGGGTGCATCAAGTAATTTCTGCAATGCTCCGCACTACTGAACTAGATATGACCAATACAGTAGTAGCCAGTGACATAGATGCATTCCTAACCAATGCAGCATGGGCCATTCGCTCAACTTACCATACAGTACTAAAAGCCTCCCCAGGTGCAGCAATTTTTGGCAGGGACATGTTGTTTGGCGTTCCCTTCCTTGCTGACTGGAATAAAATAGGAGAACATAGGCAACACCAAACTGACCTCAACACGATGCAGGAAAATCGCTCATGCCGTGATTGGGATTATAAAGTTGGTGATCAAGTACTTCTTAGAAAAGATGGTATCCTCAGCAAGTCAGAGAGTTGGTATGAAAGTGATCCTTGGACTATCACAACTATTCATACAAATGGGACTATCAGGGTTCAACGTGATACAAAATCTGAATGATGAAATATCAGAAGAGTCACACCTTTTTTTAACCAGCAGACTTAACTAATATTAAGCATGTTATTTTTTATGTGCCATCTCCCTCTTCTACACAAACACTTACGCTTTAGCACACAGTCACAGACTTCTTAGTTTGTACATAAAGAGACATGGATTAAATTTTTTCCTTTACAAGGTTTTTTCCCTCTTTTTTTCACCTTGATCCTCCATTCGTGGGGACAAGTGACATAGGCCAAGAACCTACCTTAATTAGTACCCTTATTGGTACCCTTATTAGTACCAAAATGGACTAATTCGAAAACTCCCAAGTAAGGGATCATCCTGACCTCCCAAGTGATGAGAGGTCCTGACAATGATAAAGATCCATATCTTTGGATCTAAGCGACAAGAGAACACTCTGTCAGAACACCCTCATGAGAAGGGTATAAACATACCAGACATGTGTAGAAACCTACACAGAATCACATTATTTCGTTGGGATTGCATTTGACATCCCATCCTCATTTGTTCATTGTAATCACTAAATGATGAGCTCACAAATTACCATCATCAACAAATCTATAACACCTTTATCTACAATATTGGTATTTAGTATTTTTTATCTCCAAACGGCTTAGGTCAGCCTGACACATGTATGCCAACCCGAAAAATTAATTTTTACAGGTAATTTCAATTTAGCTTATAGTGTAAGTACCTGTTTTGGCAAAAAGTGAAAAAACTGTCTCACTGAAGAAGGAGAAGGAGGAGAAGGAGGAGAAGGAGGAGAAGGAAGAGAAGGAGGAGAAGGAGGAGAAGGAGAAGAAGGAGGAGAAGGAGGAGAAGGAGGATAGGAGGAGGAGAAAAGCGGCTCAGTTTCCAACATTATGGACATCTATGAGGTATTGTTTCCATAATCGTTGAAAAATATTGAAATCGTTAATAGACTTCAAAATCATAAAAAATATTGAACCCTCAAAAATATTATGAACATCTATAATCGTTAAAAAAATATTAGCCTTGGTTATATTACTGCTCAAAACATATTAGTACATCTATAATTGTAGAAAAATATTGAAATCGGTAAATACACGTCAAAGTTGTGAAAAATATTGAACGCTCGATAAATATTATGTACATCAGCGTTCAAACCTGCTATAGATATCGTTAATAGACATTTCAAAATAAATTCATAGTCTCCATTTAACCCTCCAACGGAGTTTCCCCTTAAAGTACCTTAACTTGTGCAAGATCCTGCACAAGTTGTTTTTACAACTTGTGTAGGATCTTGCACAAGTTAAGGTATTTAAGGCATTAAAGTGTGCAATGATGACGCATTTTTTCAGTGACGGGATTCCACCCTTGTGATTTGGAAGGCAATGGGATGTTTGTTAGCACGAACAAGTGCTTGGGAAACAGAGTGAATGTTAGGCGGTAAAAACATGCCAAACGTGCATAGGAGTCAAGAGAGATTATTGGGCCTCGTCCGATGGCTGTCTGATGGTAAATACGTTCTTGATAGAAGACGTGATGGCTGTGCTAGAGATGACGAGATGACTGCGCTAGATGGATGATAAAGTAATTGTAGTTGTTATGATAGTCTCTAGGGCCATTTTTTGCAAGGAATTCAGCTGATGCATCAGAATGTTGCAAAACTGACCAGAACATGATGAAACGAGGTCATTTTAGTTAACTTGTGCAGGATCCTCCACAAGTTAATTAAATTGTGTCAAATCCTGCACAAGTTGCCATTGGAGGGTTAAGTTTTGTAAAGTTCAGCAGAACATTAAAAATATTGAAGGCTCTAAAAATATCATCTACCTCTATAATTGATAAAAAATATTAGCGTTTCTTATAACATATTAAAGTATGTTCATCTATAATCATGAAAAAATTATTACAACGTTCATACCTGCTATAGATATCATTAATAGATGTTTCAAAATAAATTCATAGTCTCCATTTAAGTTTCGGAAGTTCAGCAGAACGTTAAAAATATTGAAGGCTCTAAAAATATGATGTCTGTATAATTGAAAAAAAATATTAGTGTTGCTTATATCCCTTCAAGTTCACAGAACCAATCTTTCAAAAAATTTGAGACACTTTAATGTTCTCTTCAAGTTTAATGAACCATTCTTGTCACAGATGTTATATGTCATAATGCTGTGCTTTAAGCTATTCACAAAGATATAATTTTAAAGGTAAACAAAAACTAAAACATCATGACTGCCCATGTGCGTAGCCCCGAAAAATAAATTATTTAATGTTAAGTATTTGCGATTGCTCGACAACTGCAAAAAAATATGTTTGGCAATTAAGAATCCTGAATCATTTTTACTTTGACAACTCTTTGCATTTTTCAATGGTGCAATTCCTTGGGAATGCTGGTTTAGCCCGGGATTTCTGCAAACCCAACTAGTTTGCCATCAATTTAGTAGAGCAACATGATGGATCGGCATTATCAGAGCTGGACGCCTCAATTCATTCATTGCCAATTTTGGGAAATTACAATTCCTTAGGAATTGTGACACCTTTCTCTACCACAAAATGATTCGAGGGTTTACAGGGATTAGTACATCCCATGATGATTGACAGTTGGCAGTGCTTTGCCTCCAAGATTGTAGAAATATGCTACCGACATAGCCGGTTTCTCCCACTTCATTTGTAATATTACCATTCCCAAAGAATTGTTCTACGTGTTTCTAACAAGAATGCAAATAGATGTCAAAGTAAAAATGACCCAAGATTTGTAATCACAAAAAATAGCTGTAATTACCAAGCAGTTGCAAATTACCTAACTTTTGGCCTAACAAATGGAACCTTCCCAATATTTTTGAGACCCTATATTCTATTTTTCTCACCCTTTCTTAAAAACTAGGTTGCAAATTACCTCGTAATTCCCCAGTAATTTAGGATTACTGTGTAATATTGTCTTTTTTAGAAGGAAGGTGGTTCTTGTCGAATTGAAATTACTGTCTAACTGAATTCAATTTAGGGTTGGGGTTAGGGAAATTAACAAGACTCCTCCTCCCAAACTCCTGGGGAATTTACAAGATTCCTGGAGAATTGCAACGATTACTATGACAGTAACATTTTTGGGGTTTTGGTGACAGTAACAATAACAGTAATTTGCAATCTAGCTTTAAAAAGTAGGTTAGAAAATTTTTCCCGTTCCCAAAATTATTCTCAGTTTTAGAGAAATTTCTCAACCCCACTATGCCGGCTCCCCTCTAATAGAAGATAGCGATACAATGCCAAACCAGGCCCTGCTCTTCAACAAATATAATGACAAGTATCAGTACATAAATAAACCATAGATTTCACCCACCCAATAAATTGGTGTTTAAGTAATTGAAATGTCAGAAGATACATTTAAAAAAATAACTTATAATATGCTCAAGCTAGCTTATCGTTCATGTAATTTTTTTGGTATCTTTGCTTATTTACTTTGGTAGGGAGGTACTTCTTTTTTTGCCCTTTCGCACCATTGGTTTAGTTGTGAGGTAGTTGATGTGATGTGCCATGGATGTGCCCATGATGTGTGCTGCGTTTAGCTGCCATCAGGCATAACTCCACAGCTGGAAGCAGTTATGGGGAGCTACAAATATGGATGTAAATTCCGATTTAGTTACTGTCTCAAAAACACAGTAATGAGTAACAAACCGGAATTCATGCAGTAATTACTGTAGGTTATGCTAATATTACTGTAAAATTTGTCAAAATGGGTGTTATTTTGTGATGTCATGGTGTCACACTTCTTAAGTATTGTACAAAGTACTTAAGTAATTCGTTCACAGTAATCTTGGCACCACAGTAATTATGTTATTTTCAAAATTACCAAATATTCTGAAGTAATGTGGAATTCATCCGGAATTTACAACCTAGGATTTCACTATGGGAAACTGCACTATGTTTTATGTCAATTTTATGAATACCTCAGAGAACTGTATATTAAATTAATTTCTCTGCATGGATTAAAATTTCTATTGCTTTCTTTATCTTGTATCCAGTGTAACATCATTTCAATAAAAAATTAAGCAGGAGTGAGAGCAAATCTGGCACCGTTTCAACTGTTTATTGCATTTGTTATAAACCCTCTTTTTCTCTATGTAGTCAAGCAAATATACTCCCAAAGCACAAGGAAGCGTCATGTGTTCTCACTTGTTTAACAACTAAATCCTCGTTTGTAAATCCCCATTTTCAATATTCATTTCAAAGTTGAAATGCCCCAATTCAAATAAAGGTTACAAGAAATGGGCCAACTCTTGCTTAACCTCAAATAAAAAACTGTGCTCTGGTTTATTGTTGTGTTTCAATTCGTTGGAGGTGAGTCTTTCATTGGCGCAGAGCAATTGTTGGATTTAGTATTATTTTTTAAGCAATGCATTCCTTGGGGGTGCCATGTTAAATGGAATGTTTGTTGTAGATGGTGCATTTATTAATACATTGATTGGAGGTGGACCATTTGTTGACGGCAGCAGAATGAGGCAGTGCAACTGGGAGCGGTGCATTGGGGAACCAGGAGTTAACTAGGAGCTGGGGAATTGGAAGCATGCAATTGGATGCCATGAATCAAGCCATGGTGAGAGCTCTCGAGAAACCACAAAGCGTTGAAGGGAGACGGTTTGACGATGAATTGCGTTATCAATTTTGTATACATCCAAGTTTTTGCGAAATGAAATTGGATGGATTGAGCATTGTTGGACATTGAGCATTCATTGTGGAGCCAGGAATTTGTTGTAGGTGGCAGAATCCAAAGCAATACAAGTGGAGGTGGCACAATTGGGGGAGGAGAGTTAACTGAAAATGGTACAATCATTCATGGTAGTACATTTTGCAAAACAAGCTGGGAAGAATCCACAAAGCATTGAAGGGAGATGTACCGACAATGAATGACAACATCAATATTTTGTATGGTATGGTTACATGGTGTCGCATCTCAAAATGAATAGGATAGAAATGTTCAGTCCCATGGAACTACCTCAAGAGGCAGTTTCAAGGGACTTGAATTATGATGCTATTTAGAAAAAGCTAGGTCTAGTTTAGGTCATTGCTAGATAGGGTATTTTTTCATCTAGGGTATAGAGAACTAGTAACTAGAACTAGGAGTGTTGACAGTCAATGACAAGGATGGTATGTAGGATTGATGAGATTGGTTGTTCATTGTTGTTGTGGCTGTCCATGGTGGGAGGCAGCCCCGTGGCACAGAGGGGACACTTTTCAAGGAGAGTTTTCCATTCTGATGAGCGGTGATTGAATTGAAGTGTGGTAGAAGGTTGTGGACAAATGACAGATGCTAGAAGGATGGTGGATAGTGGTGACAGCTACATTGTCTTGTGATGATTGCGTTTGTCTTGGTGATTACATGTAAAAAAGTTTGTGCTCACTGAACCTGAACTTTTTAAGTTCAAATTGAGATTTGAGCTCATAACCTTTCTGTGCATGAACCTGGTTGTGCTATGTTGAAAAAGGGCTCGCTTAAGGACAGTAAAGCCCAACTTTACTGTCACATGTACACATACACAAACTTCATCCAATTTTTGCATAATCTCCTTTTGTGTGAATTTTTGTTTTCACTGTCCTCAAGGCCAAACATACACCTACACGTGAACTTCAGTAGAAGTTGACGTATTGTAGATTCCCTACATGTGCAAATCATCCTGCATCTGGAAATTGTGTTATGTGTGGCCATGTCTCTTTACATGGCTACCTCCAAACTCCAAAACACAGTCTAAAGTTATCAACTGCTGAGTCATGATTGGATAGTATGCATGTGGTTGCTGTGAAATGTAAGTCTTGCTTGCTAATCCAAGTCCTCTACCACAGTGGGAAATGTATTGACCATCTCATTGTGTTTTGTGTTGAAATATGTAATGTCAACAACTCTTGTTTACTTTATTCCGAAAAAGACACACAGTTCATGCATCACCACATGGACCTATTCTTGGTAGATATGATCCCAAAACAATTATTTGCTTTCTTGTTGGCCTTTCACACCCCGAAGCCTTCAAAGAGTCCAGTCAGGGGTGCACAGGTATGAGTATATACCACAGACAGCAGGTCCTCCTTAAAATATCTATCTTCATTGGAATCACCTTTGCTTAGTAGTGAGAGGGCACTGAATTCCATTTTTCTTCTTGGTGTCCATAGACATGTTCAAATGCACAGTGATGGGCAACTGGGGAAGAGTTTTCTGTATACATTGGATCATATCTGCTTGTGAACCCACTAGAACAGTTCTTGGAATGATATATTTTGAGTTGTTGCATCCTGTTGCATTGACCTTCTCTTGGCATGAATTTCATGTACCAGCCTACAATATGAGACTATTTTGCGTTTGATCTTGATAGGAAATGCATAGGTGGCTGCAGTTTTTGTTGACTACTGCATTGAGAACTGTTTTTTTCATACTGAGCAACCAAGGTATTGGCAACTCACTGCGTGACTTCAAGAGAATTTTATAGTTCATGGATCAAAACCTAGTTGTGGGTCATCCACACTACTTCAATTTGTCTCTCAATGAATTTTAGCTTGGTGAAGTCTCTCGTTAACAACATTTTTTCATATATATCAATTAAAGATGTTTGTACAGAGAATGATGTCACACAGTATGTGACTCATTATTCTTCCGACATACTCCACAATGTCAGGTTGTACCAAGTACTCCTTATTGGAGAATAATGAAGTATTTTTCTGAGCTAGCCCCTCCCATGTATCCAGAAGGTCCCATTTTGATAGATGCTAGGACTTTGGCACCTGGTGATTCAAAAAAAGTAGGGCTTGGGCTGTCATCTTTGTGAAAGAATAGGTCCCTGATGGAACTGCCCTGGTGAGTCTTCAGAGGGACTTTATATTTGTTTTAATAAAAATGTTTGATGTCTGGTTCCATAGTGGCTACTAGGGCTAGGGCTGGCACTCTCATCTCCTGCTTTTGATCTGCTTTTGGTCAAAGATATGTTATTAATGTTTTCCCGATTGCATTATCTCTGTTACTGGTGTCATCACCAGTATCTGTGTCATCTTCATTGGAGTTTGTGATGTCGTGTCACAGCTGAAATCACTGCCTGTTGTATCACTTGTGACTGGGGTTGTAATTGTAGTGATTTCACTGCAGATGTTATACTGATTTTTTATGAAATGCTGTAAGATTTTTAAATGGTCTTGCTTGAACCTAATTTTATTCTTAATATTCAAAGTTGAATGTGGGTTTGAATTTGTGTTTTGGACAGGTTAATTCGGACAAAGATAAGTGTTTTGGAATCTGGACTTTGCTTCTTTGTTTCTTACTAACCCGAGTTCTTCTGCGGCACCTTACAGCAATGATGTAGCATTTAATATAATGTACTTAAAAGGAGAACTGATGCTTTGGGCAGTGGCTTTTCTCTCAAGTACTTTTTGTGGGCCACACAAGCAATGTGGATAGATATGGACCACCCCACCATTCCCTTTTGGCTGCAGTGTTTGTGAAATTTGAGAAAAGAACCATGGTGGTAATGAATTTCTATGAACAATAATTTATTTTAGAGAGTTGACATGATGTTCATCTTCCCCATTGCAAGATGTAGCAGCTTCCATCCTTTTCTCACCATTTGTGAGACAACAAAGCAGTGATCAAAACAAGCTTGACATTAAAGTGGTCATATCTTGTAAAATAACAGCACTCACTTGAATATGCTCTCATACGCTAAAAATTATTGAAACATCATGCATTCAGACAAAGCTTTGGCACAAATAATGATGTCAAATTCGCTACAGAATTGAACGGGAGTAAATCATCTGACTTGTATCTCGAATTTCAACACATCTTGTATAAACGAATCACCAAGAGTGCAAACAATTAAATTTAAACTTGGTTGTGCTGTTTGTCACTATTGGGTACTGGAATCGCGGATTATGATTCCATAGAGGACGATTTGGTGGACATTTATGAAACAAACATCGAGTTAAAAATTCGGCCGCATCTCGATGGACGCCTCACTTTTTGGCATCCTCTGCCTCAGAAGAACGATCCAACTGTGGCCACCCCAAAGAGTGGTTTGTGGAGAGATAGCAGTGAAAATACGAACTACACGAGTTGAAACACTTCGTTGGGTATTGGACGGTGGCATGCGCCACAACAGACAAATTAATGAACAACAAATGATAATTATTATCTTAAGCAAACGATACTGCAACAAGTTGTAACACCAAAGAAAGTAGAGGAAACACGAAGTCATGCCTGCACCGTATTCGAGGGCACTTGTTTGCGTGTAGATATGAACCACAGTGTGTTGGTAAGTGAATTTCCACACGCACCATCTGAAAAGTAAATGGTGTCGTCGATGTTCGAAGCCATGTCCAACGCCTTTTCAATTTCACCGGTCTCTGCCAAAAGTCCGGATTGGATGATAGACCAACCATTTTGCGAACAAAATCCATCGCTGATCTCGTCGGCAAATTGACAACTTTCTTCATATATTGGATAAAGAAGATTTACCCATTCTGGATCATCCCTTCGCTCAGCGACGGCAGTTAATGGCATGAGCTGTATACCATATGAAACAACATCTTGATTGGAGAACCAAGTCTGGAACGACGCCATGGTTTCATGCATCATACCAACAACTGGTTTTGTGTAAGTTGAAGGGTACGTGTTAACGTGCTGGTCAACCTCGGCATCAGAAGAGGACAAGAGGGTTGAGCTCTTCACGTCGTTGTCATTCACGCCCCATACGTGATAATAGCGATTGGCGGCGTCAACCTCCATCGACGTCAGAAATTCCCCAAGATTACGGACGAGACGAGCCCTCTCAAGATTTTCTTCATCCCCGGCAAAGGCGTCAATCTAAAAGCAACATACACATCAAATGAATTTCACAATATCAACACATTAATAAAGACTAGGCCACCAAACACATACCATGGCACTTCCGTAAAGAGCGATGCCCTCAAAAGCAGCGATGGCTTCTGACGAGCTTTCCTGTTCTCTGCCGTGTGGGCTGAGTTCCATAGACATTAATCCAGCAGCCCACGAGTTCCCGAGGTACCAGTCTTTTTGACGATACGTGGGGAAATATTCATCGCGAGATGATGGGTTGGCAATATCACGGATGTAGAGTAGGACACGGTCGTAGTACTCGCGTCCCCATTCCGGGCGGTGTTTTGCAACTATGGCTGCGGCATAAATCTTGTATCCTTTGATAGATTTGAAAAAAGCCGAATACAAGTGAGAACGAGCGCAAAAGCATGATGGTAACAACCAAACAGTAATATATCATTCTTACCGTAGTGGAAGTGATGGTCATTGTACCTATTGATGAACACGTCCGGTTAAAAAAGCGTGACGAAATGCAGAATTAAATAGAAGAAGCAAATGAGCAGCCCGTTTCGTACCATCCATTGCCAAAGTCAACATTCACATCATCAATCGCGGGGCAGTCAGGGAATGAGTTGGAACACGTCCCTTCTCCGGCATGTTCTTTCTCAAAAGTGTAATTACAACCGCAGTTCACGAAGCCACCCCAACTCTCATCATAGAGATACTCTGCCTCTCCTCCACCATTTTCTTTTCCTCCCGGTTTGAGCCAAATTTCCACTGCTGCTTGCAGATCGTCTATCATTGATTCTACATCGCTCTCGGAAGGAAGAGTTATTTCAGCGGCGGCAGCGGCGGATTTCTCAATGGAGGATTTGTCGGCGTCGGGGTAGGTGTAACTGACATTGCCCGATTGCAAGTTCTGAAGTTCTTTAGTGATTTCGATGATGCGGCCCACTTTGGCCAGAATCTTGGCCTACATAATGCAGCGAGAGGGGAAAGAGATTACGTTGCAAGTTGGTAAATCACATAAAAACGCACAAGATCCCGAAGCCTCCTACCAAAAAGTAAGTATCCGCAGCACCCCGCAACACGTTCGCGCTCAGCTCGAACTTAATATCCTCATTAACAGCTTCTGCCAAAGCCGGCATAGCATTAGGCACAGGAGGACGATCTGCCAAAAACGACTGAGGTTTGCCATGAGAAACTGGGAGACTCCATACCGATCCTTTCACAAGGCACGTACGTCCGTGAAATGTATGGATGCAAAGTGGAGAGAATGTATCAGCAGAGGCCGCTGTTGCGTCATTGGTGTTGGAGAGAGTTTTAAGGTGATGTGGTAGTGCAAACATGAAGAAAGAACCTTCGTCTTCCGCATTGGTGTTCAATTCAACGACTGTGCTCGAGGCCACAGCAGAGGCACGAAGGCTCGATGCCGCTACTGATGACACAGAAGCAGCAGCCGATTCTTTGTCATGGAAATTGCTCGTGTCATAAACAGAAGTTGCGTCCCAATCAAACACAATAGTTGTCACACGATCATCTTCATCATTATCGCCTTCTTTGGGGAATTCAGTTCCAACCAGTGGACTCTTGGCATACATATTCTTTCCTCTTCGCAGTGCACTCAAATAATCATCTGACTTTTCTTTGCTGCTCACTGTATCATATCCCAACGAAGCCAAATGGTCGCAATGCTCCTTAATGATACTCTTTCCAGTGGTACACTCACTGAGCAAGGCCATTCGAACTACCAGTTCCTCGTCTTCCTCGGCGGCATCCTTCTCCTCTCCACTCAATACCTCCGTCACGTCCAACCGAAACTGAACCTCGCTATTCGAACCTGGAACACTCACAACAGGAATAACATCCGAAAAACACTGTACTTTAACCGGTTTCGAAAAGAAAACCACCCAAGTAAAATCCGATTGATCCAAATGAAAAATAATCTCGCGTTCGACAGTATATACGTGTGGTTTGCCAGTGGGGGTTATGGGGGCAGCATGGGAGGGGTCTTGGTCAACGGGTTCTCCTGTGAACGTTCCGCAGAGCATTGAGTTGGACATTGACGAGATGTTGTCTCCTTCGGATGAGACAATTGTTTCGGTTGGGGAGGAGATGTCACTCGATGACGAAGAAGTTGTCGAGTCGGAATCAATGAGAATCGATCTGGGACGATTTCCTGCGAGTATTGTTGGTAGAACAAAGGATGAGGACACGCCACCACTCCTTTTCGTGCCATTGTCGTGCTTGCCATATCTGACAGTCCCATAGGGCATTCCTCTAACAATATGACTCTTCATATTCACATGATTCCACTTCAGACTGACACCCAGGGGACTAATGGTCTCGGAAGCATCAACCTGATAAGACGTCAATGAGGTCTCGCCCATTTTCCCTTCGCCAGTCACCAACGCACCAAGCGAAACACCATTGTTTTTATCAAATACCATTTGCATATTCGTCGCTCCGGTCTTCATAACGGGTAAAAAAAGCTCGATACCAGCCATTTGGGCATCTTTACTGTCCGGAACGGAAGGGGGAGAAACTCCAAGGATGTATGGAATGGTGTAGACGTGTGCTACTTCTCCTGCTTTGGAGGGGTCAGTGGCTGCTCTGTGCGAGAGCAGATTCTATTGTGGTTGATAGTTTAGTTTTGGGTTAGTAAGGGCTACAAAGAGGGTCAGCATCAGTCATGAACCAAAACAAAGCACTTACCAAATACCACTCATTGGTAGGCAGCGGAACAAACTTAGCCCCGCCCTCCCCCTTTTTTCCATCTAGATCATCTCTGCCCACCAAATAGTCCCCCCAGGCTGCACTGGGACTCGCCAATCCCTCCCTCGTGACCGAACGGAAATGAAGCGAGCGCGGATCAATCGTGGACAATGCCGGTGGGATGGGAACTCGTCCCTCGCCGCCCGCGACATTGTCGGCGTTGACGTCTACCGGCGCGGCTGGCGGGAGGGGTAACTCGGCGCGATGGTGCCAATAGCGGGCGGCGACGGCGCAGATTCCGGCAGTTAGCAGGTACGAGATGCAGTGATGACGTGTCCACTTGGAAGGACTGTCCGCGACACTGCTTGCTTTGGCGCTGTCACCATTAGTCACGTGGTCGTACACGTTGACGGAGGGGCCGTGAGGCAGCAGCTCGAGCGTGGCCTCCTTGTCGTCCGAGATGGAACCGTATTGGTTGGGAGCGGGAGGCATGATGACCGTTGAGATCGATGCTGGCGATGCGATTGGGGTGAAGACAAGAGAGACGCGATGTTGTAATCACCGGATCAATGGAAGAGAAGGGCAGGATGAGAGAATCCTTTAAGGAGAAAAATGTGTGTCTATGAAACAGTTGGCCTCGCAAGTGCAAATTCCGAGGCCTGGATGGACGTATTGTACAATACACAAAATGTTGTAATGGACCAATGATATGCAAAACCTTCATCATGGTTCTTCTTTGTACACCAACACAAGAAGTGATGTGGTCAGTCGCAGGTGGCCAAAAATGTGGAGTGGCAAATCTCTCTACCATTAATGATGACGACTACCTAATCAATATTATCAAAATTCTTTCATGAAAAAGAGGATCTTTGAAAAAACAATAAAGGTAATGAAGATACCTTCACACCGAACTTCGCGCCATTTTACAATTTTGAAACAGCAGGCAAGTGCGTGTTTACGTCTACCATGTTGTGTGTGGTATCTTTTGTTCACGCGTCCAGGAAGGAACTGGATTTTCAAATTTTACTGGACAAAGGAACAGCAATAAGCAGTGTGAACAAAAAATACTGATCTCTATCAAGATTTTTTCAAAATCTTAGTTGGGTTGGAAACTGAGCCATTTTCTCCTTCTTCTCCTTCTTCTCCTCCTTCTTCAGTGAGACAGTTTTTCACTTTTTGCCAAAACAGGTACTGACCATCAAGTTGATCAAAACTTACCTGTAAATAATTCATTTTTCGCTTGGACTTACATGGGTAGTCATAGGGTCTTAAATATCTGCCTACCTTTAAAATTTTATCTTTGTGAATAGCTTGAAAGAAAAGGGCTATGTATAAAACACATATTTTTCAAGAATGGTTCTGTAAACTTGAAGGGAACATTTTAAAGTGTCACGAATCATTTTAGTCCTACAACAGTGGTTCAGTAAACTTGAAGGGAACGTTGTCGTGTCACAAAAGAGTGTCGAACAAGAACGATTTTGCACACTAAAAGGGAACCTTCATAAACTACTTATATAAAAAATATAATACGTGAACCATATTATTATATTATTATTATATCTCTTACTTTTAAAATGGGTGCAAGCGCAACTGCGGCGCGCGCGAAGCGCGCTAGGCGCTCGCGCCCATGTGACACTGCTACTTATTTAATTCAGCATAGACAAGCAACTGTGGCACACTACAGTACAATACCTCTACCTAGGAAACAAGCCACTTTATTTTTCATACCTCTTCCTCTGTCTCTACAAATCACATTCTGTTTAGCTCGCTACAAAAAATCTTGCAGCGGCTGCTGGTAATTTTCTTTCAATCAGCAATTTTGTAAGAAAATTTACCATTGATCGGCAGTAGTACGGACCATGCAATTGATTTGTCTTGTCAAAGATAAAATTGCCACCAATCCATCACTTAAGCCTATCCTTACAGTACGGACATGATCGTGAACGTGAACTTTTTTCTATGTTCATGATCGCGCAAATCTGCCTACCTTACCACAGCCTCAATCAACTTGAATATGAACTTTTTCTTACATCGGAATTCATTTTTTTGTATGACTTAATTCTTGAAAAGTTCCCGCGCTTTCTGGTACGATACCTTACGATACATACAAGATATGATGTATTCGTTTGCCATGGTGATCACATATAAAAAAGTTCGTGCACCATGAACGTGAACTTTTAAAGTTCAGGTTGAGATTTGAGCTCATAAACATTTTCGTGCACAAACTATTTCGTGGTATGTTGAAAAAGGGCTACGTAAGGACGGTAACATACATGAAAGCGAAAGTGAACGTAAAAAATACTTTCAAGTTCACGTTCATGTCCGTACGGTAAGGATGGGCTTTAACCAGTTCAACATCCCCCACCACCACCACCACCAGTCGTTATCGTGTGGTGAGCAGTGATATTACTGTGGATCTTGCAATGAGACTACATGGGGCCGCAGTAAAGTAGTCATCATTGTTATCAGAGTTCGATTTTTCCAGTACGTATGATGTAGGATAGGGCCTTCAACTTGTGGTAGGCTTGGAGTGAACAGCGGTAAACGTGCAGTGAGGCTGTTGTGTTCTGCAGTAAACTTGTGCCACCATGTCATAAGACTGTGATGAGTACACGTTACATATGTGATGCACTTGCGGTGATTAGTGTCACATGTTGCACTTGAACCTGGTATATAATGGGGTCGTGAGTCACCTTGATCAGGCCCTTCCGGATTCAACGCATGAAAGAATTGCCAATAACTATTAAACCCTCTCCAACAACCGTTGGAAGTTATTTCTTTTAATTAAATTACTAAATGATGTAATGACATTGGTAAAAACATGAAGGTATCTTTCCTCCTTTCCATACAATTCAAAAATCCAGTTCCTTCCAGTAGAAGACACATTAATTGAAAGTGTAGTATGGTACTCTTTCAGAACAAAATTATTGTAATTGAAGGAATACTTTAAGTATTTTATAATGTGAATGTGTGATCTTCAAGTGTGGGAAAGACATGATATATGTGACTCACAGCTGAACCCCAGACCCCATCAAATTTCGTTGCCCTGGCTACTTAGGCCCGCAGTTACTGTGGAGCTGACACTAACAGACATTCAATTTACAGATGATAAAAATTAGTTGAAAATGACGTTTCACCTTCCTAGCTGAAAATGATGACAAAATAAAATAAGATGTATTTCCACTCAGTTGAGGTTGGTCGTGAGATAAATCAGAATCTTTAGAATTAACATCAATCACAACACTACAGTCCAGATCTGTCTATTCAGAATTGACGTTTTATAACACTTACAGGGAGTGGGATATGCTTTAGCCAAGATCACTAAACAATTTCCCATGAAAGCCATATCAAGAGACTTATCACCACCACAAATGTTTGTCATTAACAGAATGTAAACATGATCGCTGAAAAAGTTGGAAAAGAGCATGCTTAAGCAATGTTAGCCGTTTTGGTGAAAAATACTATGAGTAACTTGTATGTGAACAGGTTACACTTGTTGGTGTTGAGTAATTGTGAGCTTATTGTTTACTGGTTATGATGAACAAATGAGGATGGAAAGGCAATGCAATGCCTTTCATCCCAAAATGAAACAAATGGATTTTGTGTAGGTTCTACACCGTCCTGGTATGTTTGTACCCTTCTCATGAGGGGTGTTCTCTTGTGGTAGGGTAATTAAGATCCAAAGTTCTGGATCTTTATCCTTGTAAGGATTCCTCCCCACTTGGGAGTTTAGGACTATCATTACTTGGGAGTTTTTATTTGGTATCTAGGGGTACTAAATAAGGCAGATTTTTGGCCTATTTCGCCAACCCACACAAGTGGAGGATCAGTGTGACTTTCTGAGGAAAAAACCTTCTAAAGGTAAAATCTTATCCATGTCTAGTCTGTGACTAGTGTAACAAACTGGAAAGTCTGACAATATGTAGTTAAACTTACATGGTATATAGGAGAGGGAGATAAGACATAAAAAATAACCTTTCATACTGTTTAAGTCTGATAAGTAAAAAGGTGTGACTCCTCTGATGTTTAATCATTCTGGTTTTATTCTGCATTGAGTCTTGATTGTCCCATTTGTATGGACTGTTGTGATAGTCCATGGATCACTTTCATACTGACTTTCTGATTTGTGGAGGATAGCATCTTTTCTAAGAAGTACTTTATCACCAACTTTGTAATCCCAATCATGGCACGAGCGATTTTCCCACATCGTGTTGAGGTCAGTTTGGTGCTGTTTATATTCTCCAATTTTTGTCCAATCAGCAAGGAAGGGAATGTAAGACAACATGTCTCTGCGAAAAATTGCTGCACCTGGGGTTTCTTTTAGTAGTGCATGGTAAGTTGAGCAAATGGCCCATGCAGTGCTTGTTAGGAACACATCTATGTCACTGGCGACTACTGTATTGGCCATGTCTAGTCCAGTATTGTGGAGCATTGCTGCAATGCTTAATGCACCCTCTCCAGTATTGCATTCACTTGTGGGTTCTCTTACCATCCTTGTGTAATAACTGCATATCCTCTACCAATTGAGTGGAATACTTATCATGCTTGCAAAGTTTCTCTAATGCTTGATCATTGTTCTGGGCTTGTGCAACTTCCTTTACTGTTAGTGAGTAAATTATATCTTCGTTGCTGCAATTTGCAAGCACCATGTTCATTTGTTCCGGTGATTGTAATTGCTCTCTGCATTTGTTGCATGCATGGTGTAGTAACATCAGCACTTTGTTAATCCCATCCAATTAGCTTTATCATCTTGGTTTGGATCTGAGTCTAACCTAGAGATGGAGTCAGCAACTTTGTAGATGCCTTTGATGTGCACGATTTTGGGACCATACTCCTCAAGTAATAATCTCCACCAATAGGCGCTGCCAGAGAATAATCTGAGGGCATCTTGGATCAAGTTTTTGTGGTCTGCATAGACCTTAATTGTTTGTCCCCACAGCATGCCTTTGCGGTCTTTTAGTGTCTCCATGATGTCCAATAGTTCAATTTCCATCACACTATACTTTTTCTCCATAACAGATGATTTTCTGCCAAAAAATGCAAGAGGCTTAGGCCATCCCTGCAGGCAGATGAATTTCACCACATTTTTGACCACCCACCCCTCCGTCTTTGTCTGACCGTCGCCCGGTGAGTACCCTCATCTGCAGGCAGAAAAAAAACGAACGTGTCCGTCGTGAACTTGACAGCTGTTAATACGTCATGACCACTTTAAGACAAGAATGGTGTGGTAGGTACCGTACAACATGTGTGTAGTTTATACGAGGTGCAGTACCGAACACGTACAAACCAAGAAATGAAAACCAGAAACAAGCGAATTTGTGACGTCAACATCTCTAATGAAAGGGGTGGGTATTTCGGGTGGTCAAAAATGTTTTCTTCGGCACTGGTGGCCAAGATGCAGAAAATATTTTTCGACCACCCACAAAAAACCATACTCATAACCCATTAGGGTGGTTTTTTGTATGTGGGTGGATAAAAAATTCTGCCTACAGAGATACCCTTAGGCAGGTGTATATATCAAACTCTTTTGAGTAATCCAGAAAGGCCAAAGCTACATCCTATACAATTGTAGCTTTTACATTGTCAAATGCTGTTGATGTACCTAATCCCAGTACCAATGATTACTTTTTTGGTGTTCTTGACATTGATGTTTTTTATATGGCCACACTCTCCTACCAATGAGGTGAGTGGGGCAAGCATTTCACTACACACTGCCCAAAGCTCTCGATAGTACTGGACCATGCCCAGAAACCTACAGGGGTCTTTGACTTGTTTTCGTAGTGCTATTGCAAGGATTGCCTACACTTTTTTTGGCAGTGGCTTTATGCCAGTTCTTGTGAGGATATACCCCAGGTTCGATTTTGGGGTGTTGATTCGCAGGACCGCTTCTTGCAACCTCGTTAGTACCAACTTTAAATGTTTTAGGTGGTCATCCAGGCTTGCCTTGGTGATGCATAGCAAATCATCCAGATACGTCTTCACGGACTCTAAGGCTGCCATAAGCTCAGGCGTCTTTGCCTGAAAAGTGTTGGGAGAACCTGCAATTCCCATTCATAACAAAAGGTAACGATACTTCTCCAATAGAGAAATGATGGTGCAGATTTTGGATGCATCATGATCCAATCGAATTGTATTATATCCCATGTTTAAATCAAGGGCTATTGCAAAAGTGAAACCTTCTAACTCTTGCAAAACTGTACTGATTTTGGGTAATGGAAACAGCTTCCTAACTGGTCATTTATTTAACTCCCTAAATTCTTTGGTGTTGTAAATGTGGGTGATGCTTATTCTGATGAGGGCTGAAACACTAACACTCCCAATTCACAACGCCTATTCAATTCTTTGATTGTGGTTTCTTTGTAAACTCTTGGTACTGGGAACTGCCTACCATGGTATGGCTTAGGGCCTTCCTTTAGTTCAAAGGAGATGGGCTTGGTATTACAATCAACTATTGTTCCATCAAAAAATCCTCATATTCTGTGAGCAACTCCAGTAACTCCTTTTGGTCTTGGAGACTTAGGTGAGTACAATTGATGCTAACAATTGATTGGAGGTCTGCCATTTTGTATTTAGCATCCAGGATTTGAACTACTCGCTGTGTTGCATCTTGTGTACTGGTGGGTTTGTGTTCCATGCTGTTGTTTACAGCCCAGACCTTCTCTATTTTGACTTGGTCAGATATTGTTGAGTATCTCATTGGAAAAATGATCTCATCAATAGTTATTTCTTTTATCAAAAATCCATAAAATTTCCTAACTCTTTCATGGTATTATAACCAAGAATGAGGTCATACATTGGCTTGGTCATTTTTTCTTATCGTGATCGACAATGTCCGGTGTAAACAGATATTCCTTGCTGTTTGAGTAATAAAAACAATATGTTTACGTTGCTCCTTCCTTTTGGTGAAGCACTGTCATTTGACATGTGCCAAGAGATTGGCACCTTCCTATTTAAGAAGGGGAAATGTATGAAAGTCCTTTCTTCAAGGAACATCAGGTCACTATCAGATCCACTGTCTGGTAGGATCTTGATGATAGCGTTACTAGTGTGGCTTCCAACAGGGTGTTCGTGCCTCTGTGGAACTTGATTTGATGTTGCCATATGGTACCTTGCTTTTGCAACTACGGCCGTGACTGTTCTTTCTTTACCTTTGATAGGGGGGTTCGTTCACAGTATTGAGGAAGGCACCTGACATTTTGGGGTCCGACCACTCAGGTATTATTTTTTTATTTTCAACCCAACACTTTTTTGATCTTGGGTAAGGAAGGTACTTGAAATAATTCTATTATTTGATTTTGAATTTTCAACTTTTCATTTCATTTTTTTAATCCAATATTTGAACTTGCATTAAAATAATTCTTTTATTAAAGTCAAATTAATTTTTGACTTTATTTGTCCAGTTTTTCCTTTTCTCTTTTGGAAGGAAATATCAGAGCTTTCTTGCTTGATCAAGATCTCTCTCAATTTAAATTGAGTTCCTCACAGCTTGTCAAGCTGGAGTCATCACTGTCAATCCAGTAATTACTCAATCTTTTCTTTGATGACTGTCTTATTTTCTGTTTCAAACACTCAAAGTTTGTGCATTTCAAAGAAGGTTTCACATGAACCTTCTGAAAAATATGGGTGCTTCTGGAATTTGCAAAGTCTTCCAGGAAGTGAGGCGCTTCTTGGATTGTATCGAGTTCTAGGACATGATCCATTTCTAGGAATTGTGCACTCGCCCCCATCTTTAAAGCATAGTAAGTGGTGCTTTGCACCTTCGTGGGACCTCTTATGTGTTGTACACTTTAAGTTCCTGTAATGCTTCTCATTGGAGCTTCTTTGGGTTCCTTTTCCAAGGTCTTCCATCATGTTCACAATGAACAATAATGTGCCTACTTGAACTTCAAACTTGCACTGGGGTCCCTTCTAATGCTCTGTGAAGTCGAAGGCTTCTTTGGATCCAGAAGTGGTAAAACCTCAGAGGGATCCTGCATGCAATCTTTTGTTTCTTTGTAGGGATGTAACTAGGTCAGTTGCAGAGTTCTTATTCTTTTTAGGGACTAAGACCGTTCCCAGCACTGGGGTCTATTTTTTGGGGGGTCTATTTTTAAGGGATATGATCTCCAATATAGAACCTAGGCAAAAATGTGTGCAGATCTAGAGGGTCTTTATTTGGAGGTCTAAAAATGATAGACCCCCAAGATTTTTGATTGGCTCAGGGTCTATACTGACCCGATACAGATCCAGGGTCTACTGTTTGAAGGCTGGCCGGAGTCTATAATTTATTACTAGTTCCTACAGTACAATTCCATGAATCGCTTCACCAGCCCCTATTAAACTTTACAGAGTCTTTGATTGCTTTGCTCAGTTGGTAAAGCATCCATCTTGAAAACAGAAGTTCATGGGTTTGACTCCCAGTTGTGTACGTCTCTTCTTAATTAATTTAGAAACGATCTCAAGACATAGACCCCACAATCAAAAAATAAGACAGCTAAGTTGTCTGTTTGCCTTACAAAAATGATGTCACTGGTGGAGTAAAAAATATTTACAACCATATATCGATAGAACGATCTTTTCTGAGCTACCTGATGGTGTTTGTATTTTGTTTGTTTGAGTAGTCTGTCACGAGTATTGTCAGTTGAACCAATGGATTGGAAGGATCCGATCAGTTCATCTTTGTAGAAAATTGGTACATGTCTAAGGCATTACAGTAGAGTTACTTTGTTTGTGCCAAAATTTGTTTTTACTTTACTCGAAATTAGTTTTTTGTAATCCACTGTCTGGTTGGGTGGGTATCATGATACCTGTAGGATACATAGGGCTCCTATTGTATACAGCCGTCTTAAATATAGACCCTAGGGTTGCGCGCATCTACCAAAGGCACAATAATATAGATCCCCAACTATGGGATCATAACCCATCTGAAATATAGACCCTGAAAAATAGACCCCAGGATTGGGAAGGGTCTAACTGCCCTTTTTGAAAACCACACACTCTTCTAGGGAGTCACACAAAGTCCTAAGAGCTCAAAGCTTCTTTGGCACACGTGCACTCTATATTGAATACATATCATTGCCCTTTATCAGAGGTATATACACTAGTAATCAAGTTCAACCTAGACTCGTACTTAAATAGCGTTACGTCACAGACAGTGCATGTTTTGTTTAAAATGGGAAAAAATATGGGTTCTTCTGGTATTTGCAAAGTCTTCCAGGAAGTGAGGCGCTTCTTGGATTGTATGGAGTTCTAAGACATGATCCATTTGTAGGAAATGTGCACTCGCCCCCATCGTTAAAGCATGGTATGTGGTGTTTTGCTTCTTCGTGGGACCTCTTATGAGTTGTACACTTTAAGTTCCTGTAATGCTTCTCATTGGAGCTTCTTTGGGTTCCTTTTCCAAGGTCTTCCATCATGTTCCACTGCAAACGAAAAACACCGGTAACCTCCCTGTACCCCCGAGTGTACGGAGAGGTTACCCGAGCGCCCGGAATGGTATCTTCCGGTAACCTCCTGGTACACTTCTGTAACACTCTGGTAAACTAGTGCACGGGGGTGTTACCGGAGTCTTCCGGGAGGTTACGGTCGGAGACCAAAAGGAGCTTTCGGATTTTTTCTGCGTACGATATGAATTGGTATGTTTTTACAGGAAAACAGACTTCTCAGTAAGTCCAAAAATGACACAGGTGCCAAAATTTCATCCCCAAGCTGCTCCAAGATGAAAAACAATACTGTGGACAATATTATCACCAAGGTAAAAGAAAATTAATTATTTAATTGAAACTAAGCTGAAATGAAAACAATTGTAATATAGTTTGACTTTCATAACTCACCATAAAAATTTACATGCCTCTGCAAACCGTTGTTGGCAACACGGCGGTGCAAGGCGAAATGCCAAACTCAGTGACTGAGTTTCAGCTCTTCCCGTGCCTGGCCTGAAATAAAATAATTGAAAATTACATATAGTCAAGACAAGTGTAAACATAATTGTATTCCATGCAACTCACCTCTATTAATATACTCGCCGCTGCCAAATATTGTTGGCAACACGGCGGTGCAAAGCGAAATCCCAAACTCAGTCTGTGGACTGAGTTTTGGGGATTTCAGAACTGGGCCTGTAACTATTTAATTGGAAAAAAATGGACGTGTGGTGAGTATAATAGGGTGAAAAAAGATGAGTTCACAAAAACTCACCCCCGAAATATACCGGCCGCTGCCAATTGTTCTTGGCAACATGGCGGTCCAAGGCGGAATGCCTAACTCAGTCTGTGGACTGAGTTTCGGCGATTTCGCCAGTAGACCTGTAACTAATCAATTGGAAAAAAATGGACGTGTGGTGAGTATAATAGGGTGAAAAAAGATGAGTTCATGAAAACTCACCCCCAAAATATACCGACCACTGCCAATAGTTCTTGGCAACATGGCGGTCCAAGGCGGAATGCCTAACTCAGTCTGTGGACTGAGTTTCGGCGATTTTGCCAGTAGACCTGTAACTAATCAATTGAAAAAAATTGGACGTGTGGTGAATATAATAGAGTGAAAAAAGATGAGTTCATAAAAACTCACCCCTAAAATATACCGGCCGCTGCCAATCGTTCTTGGCAACATGGCGGTCCATGGCGGAATGCCTAACTCAGTCTGTGGACTGAGTTTCGGCGATTTTGCCGGCAGGCCTGCAACTATTTAATTGAAAAAATTGGAGGTGTGGTGAGTATAATAGGGTGAAAAAATATGAGTTCATGAAAACTCACCCCAAAAATATACCGGCCGCTGCCAATCGTTCTTGGCAACCGGTCCAAGGCGGAAGGCCTAACTCAGTCTGTGGACTGAGTTTCGGCGATTCGCCCGGCAGGCCTGCAACTATTTAATTGAAAAAATTGGCCATGTGGTGAGTATAATATTGTAGAACAAGACGAAATCATGATTTCTCACCCCCAAAATATACCGACCACTGCCAATAGTTGTTGGCAACATGGCGGTGCAAAGCGGGAGGGATAACTCAGTCAGTGGACTGAGTTTCGGCCGTTCCCATGATGGGCCGGTGGGGTATCAGTGATGTAATTGAAAAAAATAATTATGTGATGTGAAAGGGCGCACTGCTACTGCTGTGTCTGGGTCAAGCACCATTGTTGTAGTATGGTACCATATGTAGATGTACTAAAACTGTATTATCATACAAATATGCCACACAAGAAGTAGGTGACTTGATACAAAGGAATAAGTAACAAACAAATAGACACACTACTCTCATTTTCAGCCCCACTTATTATTCTTATGTGTTTTCATTTTTGGCGCAGTCCCTTCTGATAGTACCATATTATTTTGAAAATATGAATAGGCCAAAAGCGCACTCACCAAATAAAATCATAGATCAAGCCTAGAATTGAAACCAAAACTAGTCCCAACAGGTAATCTTGCTGTTTACAACTCGTGATTTGCAAAATGTGAGTCATGAAACGAACAACCACTCAGAAGATATTTTTTGCTTCAAAGCTTAGGGGGATAAACGAAAATGTGGCTTAAGTAATGTATAAAAAACCGGTAACCCACCCGTACACTCTTGAAATTCCGGTAACGTCCCATTACACTCTTACGTTTTGTGAGTGTACAGGGAGGTTACGGGGGTTTTTGTTTTGCAGTGATCACAATGAATAATTATGGGCCTACTTGAACTTCAAACTTGCGCTGGGGTCCCTTCTAATGCTCTGTGAAGTAGAAGGCTTCTTTGGATCCAGAAGTGGTAAAACCTCAGAGGGATCCTGCATGCAATCTTTTTGTTTCTTTGTAGGGATGTAACTAGGTCAGTTGCAGAGTTCTTATTCTTTTTAGGGACTAAGACCGTTCCCAGCACTGGGGTCTATTTTTTGGGGGGTCTATTTTTAATGGGTTATGATCTCCAATATAGAACCTAGGCAAAAATGTGTGCAGATCTAGAGGGTCTTTATTTGGATGTCTAAAATGATAGACCCCCAAGATTTTGATTGGCTCAGGGTCTATACTGACCCGATACAGATCCAGGGTCTATTTTTTGAAGGCTGGCCGGAGTCTATAATTTATTACTAGTTCCTACAGTACAATTCCATGAATGGCTTCACCAGCCCCTATTAAACTTTACAGAGTCTTTGATTGCTTTGCTCAGTTGGTAAAGCATCCATCTTGAAAACAGAAGTTCATGGGTTTGGCTCCCAGATGTGTACGTCTCTTCTTAATTAATTTAGAAACGATCTCAAGAAATAGACCCCACAATCAAAAAATAAGACAGCTAAGTTGTCCGTTTGCCTTACAAAAATGATGTCACTGGTGGAGTAAAAAATATTTACAACCTTATATCGATAGAGCGATCTTTTCTGAGCTACCTGATGGTGTTTGTATTTTGTTTGTTTGAATAGTCTGTCACAAGTATTGTCAGTTGAACCAATGGATTGGAAGGATCCGATCAGTTCATCTTTGTAGAAAATTGGTACATGTCTAAGGCATTACAGTAGAGTTACTTTGTTTGTGCCAAAATTTGTTTTACTTTACTCGAAATTAGTTTTTTGTAATCCACTGTCTGGTTGGGTGGGTATCATGATACCTGTAGGATACATAGGGCTCCTATTGTATACAGCCGTCTTAAATATAGACCCTAGGGTTGTGCGCATCTACCAAAGGCACAATAACATAGATCCCCAACTATGGGATCATAACCCATCTGAAATATAGACCCTGAAAAATAGACCCCAGGATTGGGAAGGGTCTAACTGCCCTTTTTGAAAACCACACACTCTTCTAGGGAGACACACAAAGTCCTAAGAGCTCAAAGCTTCTTTGGCACACGTGCACTCGATATTGAATACATATCATTGCCCTTTATCAGAGGTATATACACTAGTAATCAAGTTCAACCTAGACTCGTACTTAAATAGCGTTACGTCACAGACAGTGCATGTTTTGTTTAAAATGGGAAAAATATGGGTTCTTCTGGTATTTGCAAAGTCTTCCAGGAAGTGAGGCGCTTCTTGGATTGTATGGAGTTCTAAGACATGATCCATTTGTAGGAAATGTGCACTCGCCCCATCGTTAAAGCATGGTATGTGGTGTTTTGCTTCTTAGTGGGACCTCTTATGAGTTGTACACTTTAAGTTCCTGTAATGCTTCTCATTGGAGCTTCTTTGGGTTCCTTTTCCAAGGTCTGCCATCATGTTCACAATGAACAATAATGTGCCTACTTGAACTTCAAACTTGCGCTGGGGTCCCTTCTAATGCTCTGTGAAGTCGAAGGCTTCTTTGGATCCAGAAGTGGTAAAACCTCAGAGGGATCCTGCATGCAATCTTTTTGTTTCTTTGTAGGGATGTAACTAGGTCAGTTGCAGAGTTCTTATTCTTTTTAGGGACTAAGACCGTTCCCAGCACTGGGGTCTATTTTTTGGGGGGTCTATTTTTAATGGGTTATGATCTCCAATATAGAACCTAGGCAAAAAATGTGTGCAGATCTAGAGGGTCTATATTTGGAGGTCTAAAATTGATAGACCCCCAAGATTTTTGATTGGCTCAGGGTCTATACTGACCCGATACAGATCCAGGGTCTACTGTTTGAAGGCTGGCGGAGTCTATAATTTATTACTAGTTCCTACAGTACAATTCCATGAATGGCTTCACCAGCCCCTATTAAACTTTACAGAGTCTTTGATTGCTTTGCTCAGTTGGTAAAGCATCCATCTTGAAAACAGAAGTTCATGGGTTTGACTCCCAGTTGTGTACGTCTCTTCTTAATTAATTTTGAAACGATCTCAAGACATAGACCCCACAATCAAAAAATAAGACAGCTAAGTTGTCCGTTTGCCTTACAAAAATGATGTCACTGGTGGAGTAAAAAATATTTACAACCATATATCGATAGAACGATCTTTTTCTGAGCTACCTGATGGTGTTTGTATTTTGTTTGTTTGAGTAGTCTGTCACGAGTATTGTCAGTTGAACCAATGGATTGGAAGGATCCGATCAGTTCATCTTTGTAGAAAATTGGTACATGTCTAAGGCATTACAGTAGAGTTACTTTGTTTGTGCCAAAATTTGTTTTTACTTTACTCGAAATTAGTTTTTTGTAATCCACTGTCTGGTTGGGTGGGTATCATGATACCTGTAGGATACATAGGGCTCCTATTGTATACAGCCGTCTTAAATATAGACCCTAGGGTTGCGCGCATCTACCAAAGGCACAATAATATAGATCCCCAACTATGGGATCATAACCCATCTGAAATATAGACCCTGAAAAATAGACCCCAGGATTGGGAAGGGTCTAACTGCCCTTTGAAAACCACACACTCTTCTAGGGAGTCACACAAAGTCCTAAGAGCTCAAAGCTTCTTTGGCACACGTGCACTCTATATTGAATACATATCATTGCCCTTTATCAGAGGTATATACACTAGTAATCAAGTTCAACCTAGACTCGTACTTAAATAGCGTTACGTCACAGACAGTGCATGTTTTGTTTAAAATGGGAAAAAATATGGGTTCTTCTGGTATTTGCAAAGTCTTCCAGGAAGTGAGGCGCTTCTTGGATTGTATGGAGTTCTAAGACATGATCCATTTGTAGGAAATGTGCACTCGCCCCCATCGTTAAAGCATGGTATGTGGTGTTTTGCTTCTTCGTGGGACCTCTTATGAGTTGTACACTTTAAGTTCCTGTAATGCTTCTCATTGGAGCTTCTTTGGGTTCCTTTTCCAAGGTCTGCCATCATGTTCACAATGAACAATAATGTGCCTACTTGAACTTCAAACTTGCGCTGGGGTCCCTTCTAATGCTCTGTGAAGTCGAAGGCTTCTTTGGATCCAGAAGTGGTAAAACCTCAGAGGGATCCTGCATGCAATCTTTTTGTTTCTTTGTAGGGATGTAACTAGGTCAGTTGCAGAGTTCTTATTCTTGTTAGGGACTAAGGCCGTTCCCAGCACTGGGGTCTATTTTTTGGGGGGTCTATTTTTAATGGGTTATGATCTCCAATATAGAACCTAGGCAAAAATGTGCAGATCTAGAGGGTCTATATTTGGAGGTCTAAAATTGATAGACCCCCAAGATTTTTGATTGGCTCAGGGTCTATACTGACCCGATACAGATCCAGGGTCTACTTTTTGACGGCTGGCCGGAGTCTATAATTTATTACTAGTTCCTACAGTACAATTCCATGAATCGCTTCACCAGCCCCTATTAAACTTTACAGAGTCTTTGATTGCTTTGCTCAGTTGGTAAAGCATCCATCTTGAAAACAGAAGTTCATGGGTTTGGCTCCCAGATGTGTACGTCTCTTCTTAATTAATTTTGAAACGATCTCAAGAAATAGACCCCACAATCAAAAAATAAGACAGCTAAGTTGTCCGTTTGCCTTACAAAAATGATGTCACTGGTGGAGTAAAAAATATTTACAACCTTATATCGATAGAACGATCGTTTTCTGAGCTACCTGATGGTGTTTGTATTTTGTTTGTTTGAGTAGTCTGTCACAAGTATTGTCAGTTGAACCAATGGATTGGAAGGATCCGATCAGTTCATCTTTGTAGAAAATTGGTACATGTCTAAGGCATTACAGTAGAGTTACTTTGTTTGTGCCAAAATTCGTTTTACTTTACTCGATATATGTTCTTGGAATCCACTGTCTGGTTGGGTGGGTATCATGATACCTGTAGGATACATAGGGCTCCTATTGTATACAGCCGTCTTAAATATAGACCCTAGGGTTGCGCGCATCTACCAAAGGCACAATAATATAGATCCCCAACTATGGGATCATAACCCATCTGAAATATAGACCCTGAAAAATAGACCCCAGGATTGGGAAGGGTCTAACTGCCCTTTTTGAAAACCACACACTCTTCTAGGGAGTCACACAAAGTCCTAAGAGCTCAAAGCTTCTTTGGCACACGTGCACTCTATATTGAATACATATCATTGCCCTTTTTCAGAGGTATATACACTAGTAATCAAGTTCAACCTAGACTTGTACTTAAATAGCATTACGTCACAGACAGTGCATGTTTTGTTTAAAATGGGAAAAAATATGGGTTCTTCTGGTATTTGCAAAGTCTTCCAGGAAGTGAGGCGCTTCTTGGATTGTATCAAGGTCTAGGGCATGATCCTTTTGTAGGAATTGTGCACTCGCCCCCATCTTTAAAGCATGGTATGTGGTGTTTTGCTTCTTCGTGGGACCTCTTATGAGTTGTACACTTTAAGTTCCTGTAATGCTTCTCATTGGAGCTTCTTTGGGTTCCTTTTCCAAGGTCTTCCATCATGTTCACAATGAACAATAATGAGCTTACTTGAACTTCAAACTTGCGCTGGGGTCCCTTCTAATGCTCTGTGAAGTCGAAGGCTTCTTTGGATCCAGAAGTGGTAAAACCTCAGAGGGATCCTGCATGCAATCTTTTTGTTTCTTTGTAGGGATGTAACTAGGTCAGTTGCAGAGTTCTTATTCTTACTAGGGACTAAGACCGTTCCCAGCACTGGGGTCTATTTTTTGGGGGGTCTATTTTTAATGGGTTATGATCTCCAATATAGAACCTAGGCAAAAAATGTGTGCAGATCTAGAGGGTCTATATTTGGAGGTCTAAAATTGATAGACCCCCAAGATTTTTGATTGGCTCAGGGTCTATACTGACCCGATACAGATCCAGGGTCTATTTTTTTTAGGCTGGCTGGAGTCTATAATTTATTACTAGTTCCTACAGTACAATTCCATGAATCGCTTCACCAGCCCCTATTAAACTTTACAGAGTCTTTGATTGCTTTGCTCAGTTGGTAAAGCATCCATCTTGAAAACAGAAGTTCATGGGTTTGGCTCCCAGATGTGTACGTCTCTTCTTAATTAATTTTGAAACGATCTCAAGAAATAGACCCCACAATCAAAAAATAAGACAGCTAAGTTGTCCGTTTGCCTTACAAAAATGATGTCACTGGTGGAGTAAAAAATATTTACAACCTTACATCGATAGAATGATCTTTTTCTGAGCTACCTGATGGTGTTTGTATTTTGTTTGTTTGAGTAGTCTGTCACGAGTATTGTCAGTTGAACCAATGGATTGGAAGGATCCGATCAGTTCATCTTTGTAGAAAATTGGTACATGTCTAAGGCATTACAGTAGAGTTACTTTGTTTGTGCCAAAATTTGTTTTTACTTTACTCGAAATTAGTTTTTTGTAATCCACTGTCTGGTTGGGTGGGTATCATGATACCTGTAGGATACATAGGGCTCCTATTGTATACAGCCGTCTTAAATATAGACCCTAGGGTTGCGCGCATCTACCAAAGGCACAATAATATAGATCCCCAACTATGGGATCATAACCCATCTGAAATATAGACCCTGAAAAATAGACCCCAGGATTGGGAAGGGTCTAACTGCCCTTTTTGAAAACCACACACTCTTCTAGGGAGTCACACAAAGTCCTAAGAGCTCAAAGCTTCTTTGGCACACGTGCACTCTATATTGAATACATATCATTGCCCTTTTTCAGAGGTATATACACTAGTAATCAAGTTCAACCTAGACTCGTACTTAAATAGCATTACGTCAAAAACAGTGATGTTTTGTTTAAAAAGTGTCTTTTTATTAGGCCTTTAAAGGGGTATGACTACATTGATGCCTCTCCTCAATACAAGGGATTAAGTCCAGAAAGGACAGCCTTTAAGGGTCCTTTACTACAAGGTCGTTCAAGTGCAACTACTCAGAATTTTGTACTGCCTTGGGATGGTGATGATCACAAGCAAAGTTTGTCCTGAACATCTCGATGCTAAACTCTCATTCTTTTTTCTTTTGGCCTGTGGTTGTGTGCAAATGGAGTATACATGCATTCTCAGGACTGTTGACTCTGATGTCATGACTTTTCCAAGCTAAGCATGATGTGCATCACTCACGAGCTTCTTAGGCTTTTTGCAGAAGTGCTCTTCAAAGACACGTTGCATGATCCCGTATATGGCCTACAATAACTGCACACAATATGGAGTAGTTGCACGTTCTCATAGACACGGGGATTTTGGGGATTGATGAAGGAGTCACATGAAGGGCAAATACTCCCGACTAAGTGAGTCCATAACTCAGGCTATCTATAGATGATGATGACCTAAGCCATTTTCGTGAAAAATATTAGTAATATATGTGTGAACGGGTGACACTTGTTGATCTTGTGTAATTGTGTGCTCATTGTTTACTGATTATGATGAACAAAGGAGGATGGAAGGGCAACGCAATCCTTCTCATCCCAAAACAAAGCAAATGGATTTTGTGTGGGTTCTACACCATCCTGGTATGTTTGTGCCCTTCTCATGAGGGCTGTACTCTTGTGGCAACAAAGATTCAAAGTTCTGAATCTTTGTCCTTGTAAGGATTCCTCCCCACTTGGAGTTTAGGACTATCCTTACTTGGGAGATTTTTATTTGGTACCTAGGGGTACTAAATAAGGCAGATTCTTGGCGTATCTCAGTTTGCAGTCATTTGTGACCTAAGCAAAAATACATTTGAGTAATGATTTCATTAAACTGGAGAATGTGTCGTAAAATGTTATACAAATCAATCAAACCCATAAAATGACAGATAAAACATAACATGACTAGTTCTATCACCATGTCTTGGTAATGATCCCTAGGCCTCAAACTGGACTCGGCACATCATCTTCAAAGAATAAAAATTTATGTTTTTCTTGGTGCTGAGGAACTTTTATTGGAATATACCCAGTGGGTAAGTTACAAGAATATTGATGAACAACAGGATGCCAAATTTGAATAGATTTTAGTAGGAGGAATTCAATATAACTTTGAGCAAATTGTCTAATTAGTTTTATCAACAGTATTGTTTGAAGTTTTATAAAACTGACAGGGGGGTCTTGATGAATGCAATGACAATTACGATTGTCTGCACTCATTCTTCAATATAATGCCCTCTTGATCAATGTTGACAAAAATCACCCTGTGGAGTTTAAATATCAATATACTGTAGTCTGTATTGTCAATATTGATTGGTTGGGGTGAGTCTTACAAGACTCGTTAAGTCCTGTATTTGAGTGGCTTCAATACAGTCATCTTACATTCTAATAATAGAAAATAAAGTGCTGCAGCAGTAAATAATGAATGGAGTTGGCTTTAAAGAGCACAAAGAGTTTGGGGCGTCCTAAACACAGCAAAAACAATACCGTAACCATCCCAAACACAACAAAAATGTCAGAGTGTATGGGTGGCTTACAGGATGCTCTATAGTTTTTTAAGGTGCAATTTCATTTATTGTGCCAAAATGCTCTGGACAAACATATGTCTGAGTGCATGGATGGCATACAGGGAGGCTGGGTGAAGTCTTAAGAGCTGTTTTCCCTGTCACAAAACAAGTGGTTGCAAGTGAAAGTTTGGATTACTTTAAATTTTACGATGTGACAGTGAGACCTACGGGACAGACATGTTATATGGCCCAGAGCTGGCCCTCACACCCCCTGTTTGACCTGGTGTCCTGTACACTTAAACCCACCTTTGCTGTGGAGCTGACACACTAACAGACCTTCATCAATTTTTGCATGATTAAGGTCATCCTGACCCTTATTTTAATGAGTGAACTTCTTTAGTGCATTATTTTTGACGGGAGGGCTCATTGGCCAAAAAAATGTTACTCACCTTGGTGAAAGTTAGATAATGTGCTGGAATCACTCTATTGCCTGATTCTTCCAGATATCAGTGATACAGTCTGTTGAAAACATCTGCCGCATGCTCCCCACTCAAGGGACAACCAGTGGATACAAAATTTCAATGACATGTCATGTGCATTGCTCAACTTTCAAACTCAACCATGATAAATTGCAGAAAGTGAAGAATATTTCAACTTTGTTGCACCCCTCAGGCCCAGTTGAGTACTTCCTTGCACCCCACGGACATAAAAAACTTCCTGGTACCCCAATGGAATTGTGGAACATTTCCTCACATGCCATGGGCCAAGTGAAACATCTCTTGCATACCATGGTCCCAGTGGAACACTTCCTTGAACCCCATGGGCAAAGTGGAACACTTCGATACATTCTTTGGGCTGAATGGAACACTTCCTTGCACTCATGGAGGCTGCATGCAGCACTTCCTGGCATTCCACAGGCTGTGTGTAACTTTTCTTGCAGTCCAGGGCATTTGATGAGCACTTGCTTTTGCTCCACAGGCTGTGTGAGGTACTCAGAAGTCTTCAAAGTTTACACAGTCATGATACTTACATAATGAGGTCAAAATATGTTCATTTCACATCATAGGTTTTCATTCTATTTCCATAGTTAGTTAAATACACATGTGAAGCATGTCAAATTTTTAATGAACTTGTAAAGCATCACACTTGAAATATTCATAGGACTCAAGTACTCAGAAACCCATCGAAATTTACAAATAAATGATATTTCCATTAAGTTAAGTTGTCTTCACTTCACATTATAGGTTTTTAGTCCATTTCCGTAGAGTTAGTAAGGATACACACATTCAGTAGGTCATTTTTTATTATCAAGATTTTTTCAAAATCTTAGTTGTATTGGAAACTGAGCCCCTTTTCTCCTTCTCCTTCTCCTTCTCCTTCTCCTTCTCCTTTGTCTCCTTTGGTGAGACAGTCTTTTTTCTCTTTTTGCCATAACAGGTACTTCTACTGTATGTTCAAGTGCACTTACCTTACCTGTAAATAATTAATTTTTCCAAGTGACGTACATGTGGGTAGTCATCATGTTTTGATCTATGATTACCTTTAAAATTATATCTTGTTTCAAAAATGGGTGAGAGGCGAGTGCGAAGCACGAAGCACGCGAGGTGCAAATGCCCATTTACAACTAATTGTAGACAAGACACATTAGTTTTAAACTACTACTTCCTCTATTTCTGCAAAATGCATTCTGTCTAGCTTGTTACAAAAAATCTTGCATCAGCTCCTAGTAATTGCTTATTGTGGGGTTTAAACTCATGACCAAAAAATATACACCATTTGGAATATGAACCCACAATTATCTTACAATAAGCAATCCTTGGAAACTAAAGCCATAAATGTCCGGTGTTGTCCCCCTTTCCACTTTTTCAGGAGCAGGAGCTTTCCATGGTCCACAACAACGACTCACAGTTCACTTGAGCCATCCTGACCCTTATGATAAAAACAAGGAAAATTAGAATACATGAACAAAGATTTTACAATGCACAAAATATTAAAATGAATTCTTAGTTCTTTAGAACTTAGTATTCCTCTCCTGTGAGATAACTTTCACTTTTACACTGGTAACAACCTATTATATGAGATAAATATTTTGCACCATAAAACTTTCTGATCCTTAAAAGGCTGTTCCACCCAAATCACTAACATTCACAGGCTTCATATGGATTAAATGCACACAATTTCTTGCCTGCATGGAACAGTTTCAGCTACTCCATGGTCGTCTTGGAACACTTCCACACACTCCTCACATTGCACTATACTTCTTGTGTACCACAACATTAAACACAACACAAATATCAGATGCCATGGGTCCAGTGGACCATTTCCTCACATGCCATTGGCCCAGCAGCAATAAATCACACTCACATCATGGGCCCAGTGGAACCCTTCCTCGTGCCCAATGGGTCCAGTTGAAAACTTCCTTGCAAACCACAGCAAATTGGAACACTTCCTTGCATCCCACTGGCACATTAGAACATTTCCTTGTACTCTATGGGATGCATCGAACACTTCATCACACCTCATTGGCCCAGTTAAACATTTCAACCTTTTCTCGCACACCATGGGTCTATTCAAATGCTTCCCACATGCCATATGCCCAGTGGAACAATTCCTAACCCTAACCTAATCCTAAGCCTGCCTAACACCAATCTATAGAATTGAATATACTTGCAAATGAAAATTCAGCTATGTCCATTTGGTACCATGTTTAAGTGTTTTATTTACATCATGTTTAAGTGTTTAATTTACATCACAATTTTGCAAATACATTGTTTCTTTCAACCTCGTTGGACTGACTGATTTTTGAGTATCAGTTCAAATTTGTGTTCATGTCCCTTAAAGTAGAAGTGAACATTATCCAGACAGAGAAAATTAAAATAGGAATAGGCATGTATCTTCAATTTGAGGAATTCTTAGTCTTAATATACAGTATTGGATAAATTGACGTTACACACATTTATTGAGAATGAATTCTCTTTTCACCTACATAAAATGCGCTTTTCCAGAGGTGACACCCTAATTTATATCTTGCACAATCTTTAATGCTCTTGAATTTATCAAGCATTAGCATGGGAAGCGTGTTATCCACTTTTACCTTGATTCGCTTTCAATTGTTTCTTGATTTGAAATCCTTCATCTGAACATGCAAATGATTTTTGTTTTGTCTGTTTTTTTAAATTGAGCATGTGTCCTCAAGATTACAATTTTGTGATACCTTGGTATGCCAAATGACAGAAATTGTAATGCTGATTTGGATTCAGACCTCTTGAGAAAAGGCCAAGAACTCTCTGTCTTGGGCATCTAGGCGGAATTTCTATCAGATCACCCCAACTTGAAATGACATGATAGAAAAGTTGATTTGGACATCCATATTAACTCCACAACCTTGTGCAAACATATTTACTACTACTTATGGCACTTTGACATAAGTGAGAGGGAGGAAGTAATCACATGTAGTGCAACTCCATTTAAAAACATAAAAAATATAGGTTAAGAACAACAAATAAAAATTCCTACGTATACAAAATTGTTAGAAAGGCAACAAAGAAACATCCCACTCATGGGATGTTGTCCCTTGCTTGAACTGGCCATTTATACAAAATTGATATGGACAAGATAACCCCATTAGTCCCCACAAAATAAAATGTTATATAAATACTGTATTAACTGTCCTATCTTCATTATGGATATATGTCACCATGATAGAGATATCTTTGAATGTTTTAAAATCTCAGGACGGAAAATGGTGAATTTTGTGTTGCATGTCTTAAATACAGGGTATAGTAGAGGAAGAAGGCACATGACATTGGCCAAAGTGAACATGAACCATTTGAGTAGAGCCTTCCTATGGTGCGACTAGTTGTTTGGTGTCAAATGCAGTCTTTTTAATCAGCATAAGAAATTAGTTCCATCCTTTTTTGGGTGCAGCAAAAGGTTAGCACCCAAAAAACCGAAAAACTAGGATGATTTCATCTAGAGTCAAATAATGTGTAGTCCATCGAGTGTTCATGGCATGATTTTGGGAGAAATAAAAATTGCAATAGTTAAGTTACATAATCAATATCACACAAGTGGCTTTTCTGCCCCAAATTGCCTGTCAACGAGATTGGATTCCAACATACATGTTGTAGTCATAACGTCTGCATCAAGTAAGATTGCAAAGTATACATGGGGTGTTGGGGCTCTTATCAAAACGTGGACAGACACGACTTCTTCCGATCAATTATTTTCTTTTCGGTTTCAACGAGGGGCGTGGTTGCAGTCCGAATTTCTTGGGCTCGTTAAGATTAAGTGGTATCATGGGAAGTTGTTTTGTATGAGCACAAGCTACAGGCGTCGAGCGAATGCTGTAGATTGAACAATTTGTGTTGATCGCGGGAGTGTTGGAGGAGGATCGCTTGTTGTCTAATATTACAACATTAGTTAGTTGTGATTCCAGCAATGGCAGACGTGCACCTCGACATACAGTAGAAGGGACGACCGCATCAACACGAGGACTGCTATAGACGGGATGCTTGCGAGGTTTGAGACCGATCTTGAACTTCGTGTGAACATTCTTGTTGTGGGCAATGCCTTCCGTATCGTGTAACTGGGGTATCTTAGGAGCGAGCTCCTTGAATGGATCGATCTTCGCTTCGGCGTTCTCTAAACCCCATGTGGGTGTGGGTGTGTTAGTGCTCATGGTCTTGTATCGGTTTGAAGTAAAATTGGTGCAATCCGTTCGGTTTATCCTCGGGAAAATTATGGGTTCCATGCCATAATTCGCTTTCGTTGTTTTTTATTCCTGGCGCCACAGGTGAGTTGTCGTGGAACCGTAATATGGAACAGCATCATTCATCACACACAATACACCAGAAGAAAAGAAGAGGACATAATAACTAAGGACGTGTAGTGAGGGCGAATCCTTTTTGGTCTTGGTAACTATGACTCTTGATCTACTCTTGATCATGTGAAAGATGAGTGGGAGTATTGTACCGTAGTAATCTGGAGGGCAAAAAAGACCAGACAGAACTCTAGATTTCGGGTTCCGATGAGAACATCACAAGAGATCACTAACTGTGTTGTATGACACTATATAATTCATTGCTTGTACTATAAGTATCTGCTTCCGTGATGCGGAAACGTTAAAACGCCGTTAGCAGCTTTGTATTTACTCTCGTTATCACATTATAAGAACCACCCTCTCTACCTGGCACGATATTTGTCATTTTCAAGCCTTAAAGACTCGATCTTTAAAATCTAAATCATTACAGCTTGGAGATGCTTTTATCTGCCTCCTATGATACTTAGTGACTACCTTTATTTTTTAAAAACATTTAAGATATTTGCTGCTGACCATAAAAAATTACATGGCAACCATGGGATTTGCCGCCCAAAATGTAAATGCAGTGGACTCAAATTTTAGAGTGCAGGACTGTGACCTAAAGGGCTTCATCACATCTACAACACCTGTAGATGCGATGCAACCCTTTAGGTCACACTCCTGCACTCTAAAATTGGAGAACGGAACTGTCCACTTGGAGTGAATGGGGGGGACGGTTGTGTGGGGAGCGATCGCGACGAGCAGGGGAGAGGCAGTTTTTTATAGTTTTTATTCATGTGATGTAAAATAAGTAAGCTGTTTTACATAAGCCAAATTATACGAATAATAGTGAGACGTAGATTTAGTAGTGATTTCTACGCTGTGCAGGACCAGCCATCTCCAAGCTGTACCAATCCGTAGCACTCATCAGCCTCAATTAAAGTGTCCATGCAACCCCAATTTGTCGACGATTTGTTGACGATTTGTCGACAATTCGTCAAATCTGAGTTTTATTCAGATGAAGCTACTCGTGATTTTACGTCACATTTTTCCGCTTTACGTCATTAATCGTAAATGTGTTTTACTCTAAATCAACAACTCGCAATTCGACAAATCGCAATTTGTCGACAATCTAACAAATCAGGATTTTTCGACAAATACGTAGAGACTGGTATGTTTCTACGTGTTTACTTTTTTTGAACACCTTGGTGCGCCTTTTTTACACTACCTATAAAAGTGAATTACATCTAACAAATTGCTCACAAATCGACACATTGCATGGACACCAAAATGCGAGGATTTGTTAATTGTTATTGTAATCGTAATTTAATTCAACGATTTGTCGGAGTGGACCATTTGACGATTAACATTCGACAATTGACAAAACACAAATCTGGATCTGCATGGACACCTTATTCCAGCGGTGAAATAGTTCACTATTAGGGGCTGTATTGGCGCTCGATTCTGTGCACATTTTTTTATTTTTGCAAGTTTTTCCCTGATGAAGATCATTTATGATGCTTCCCGTAAAATAACCTCACAGATTTTGAGTTTTCGCACATTCCCCCGATCTGACGTGTTTCGAAAAATCAGGGAGGCATCTCCGTGGCTCCCCAATTTTGGTGAGGCGGACAGAGTTGTCACGTCGAATTTGGGTGGCTTATTTTGAGCCATCACCACTTGTCAGTTTGTCACCCTGAATTTGGGGAGGTTATTTTTCACCCATCACCACTCATCCGTCGCATTGTCTCCCACCCATCGCCACTCGTACGTCACATCATCACATATTTTGCCGGTGGGAGGAAGTAAAATGCTCGCGGCGTGATGTCCCTTAAAAAATATGGGAGCAGTGGCGCTGTGACGCACTGGAGCGCTAATACAAAAAAGCTCCCTTTTTTCGAAAAGCGAGAAAAATGGGAACTGTGAGGTTTCAAAACAGGGAGCACTAATACAGCGCCCTACTAGCTTAATAGTGTCCTTGATAGACTAGGGCTAGCATCTAAGGCGACTGCCTAGTTGTTTCCTTGTCGTATTGCCCTATCCGTAGCCAGCTAAGAACATCACCAGGCCGTAGCGGTACAACTCTACGCTAACCCATGTCGACACTACCCTACTCAGCACAGGCCGTCTTTGCAATTGCTTGTAAGATGGAAAATTCGCGGGAGAACCACACACCCCGCCATTTCTCCAATGCACATCATTTCCGAGATGCCCATGTCCTCACAATCCTTTCTCTTTGATTGATTGACCAACTCAACCAATCAAAAGACTAGCTTCCTCCAGGCTAAAGGCCCTCCAAAAAAATTTTCCCTGCCCACCATCCCCTCGTCACCGTCGCGATGAGCTAAAGCCAAGCGTCATAAGTACGTGAGGGGACACAAACTTGTCTAGTATATAGTCCGTTAGCCAGTTACTTTAGGGACTTTGTTACATCCTAGTACATACCCGTGTCCCTTTACCTACCTACTAATCATCTCGTACCTACTTGCAATCTAGCAGACAGCCGCATGCAGACAGGACCAAGGCGCCGCATGGTTATTCTGCTCACAGACTAAACTATTTCACCCTGTAGAAGTCCAATAACGCTTATTTGCCCCCCCAGAGGTAATTTTTGCTTGGCATCATTAGTACCAAAAAATACTTAAGCCTCACTCGTGTGAATTTTACTGGTGAAACTAAGGCAAACCTAATCATTTCAAAAATTATACCAGCTGTTCAAGGCTTAGGAACTAGTATTATTCTAGCAGTGAACTAGTTCACTGTTAGAAAAATAGGTAATCATCATTTTTCTAACGATGAAATAGTTCACTCTTAGAAGGGAATGGGATATCCATAGCTCCCTGTAACTCCTTCTGGTTCGAGAGTTATGTCATTTTCCCTTTAAGCTCACCACATATCACACCCACACCACCCACGCACCACCTACATGCCACCCACATGCTTTTGGAGCACCCACTTTTGGCTCAAAACAGTCCATGCGGCCTATTTGAGGTAAATAGGGATGACTAAAAATGAGGTTACATGTAAAATTTACTAGCTTCAGGTCAAGAGAAAAATATATCTTTTGACATTTGCTAGTTCTTATAAACTAATTTTTGCGGTGGTGGTCAGTTGTGGAGACTATGAGAGCACCTTTGTCCATAGTCCTGTCCATAGCCCAACATACTGTTGTTGCGTTCAAGTATAAAGTCCTGTCGATAGCCCAACATACTGTTGTTGCGTTCAAGTATAAAGTATGGTTCCCGTGGCAGTAGCCTCAATCTGATGCGCCGGAATCATTCAGTATGTTATGGGCTATCCAACCGTTTATGGTCCTGATGCACAGGCCCATCAGAATGTTGTTGCATTTGCAGTTGTTGGTTGCTATTGACCTCATCAATGAGAACGATCATACATACCTATAGTATAAGTTCCTTAGAAAGTAGAGATATAAAAAATTGAATTCATGACTGCACTCAGAACTCATTATTTTACGGTGGAGACATGTGAAATCACTGTCGACAATCAATCTCTGCCGTCGACACTCAACAATCAATGAAAAGCATATCATCACCTGATCAAATACAGCAATTGTCCCTTCCCCTACCGCAGTCATCTCCATTGATTTTATACTTACGAGTGGTGCGTTCCAACACGTTTTCCATTGCTTTGACAATTTCCTGCCTTTGATGATTCAAAGGTTCATAGAAAACCATCTTCGATCAATCAAACTACAGCCATTCTCCCAGTCATGTCAAGGCCCATCAGCAGCAATGCAGCCACAGAACACCCTGTCAACACTGCACAGCTACAAACAAGCACTGAGCAGCTACAATTGAGCACTGCAGCCATCCCAACAGATGCAGCTGTGGGAGATGATGACAAACACCCCAATCCTCTCCTTTTTACTTCCCTCCCTCTGATCCCTTTGAATCAGAGGGTAAGAATGAAGTCCCCTCTGCCTCCATGGCTATGTCTGAGCCCCACCATTCAGAGAGAGGCACCGTCGCTGCCATTACCTCTGCAAGGAAAACCAAGTACTTGGGTCAAAAGAAGAGTGGCACAAACATAATGCAGAGGCAGCCAAGTTGTGCTGTACCAAAGAAACAAGCCATTGCTACAGGGAAAAGAGTATTGACAAGTGTCTACATTGTATACAGACAGTGTAGTGTCACAAGGACAAAAAACATGTCATATCCCAGGTCTGGGCTTAGGGTATAGGTGTCACAGGGAAAGGAGGGTGAGGGTGAGAGTTGTGCTACATTATTTTGGGGGGCTGGTTATGAGATGCCATAGGCATCTTGGCAGGGATTGCAACGAGCCGCATTCCAAAGGCTAATGAATTTAACTGCAAAGAGAGATATTGGTGTGTACAGGAGAACTCTCAATTCCCAAAAAATACAAAGCGATGAAATAGGTGGCAGATATGGTTGTGTGGCCAGGTTTTTGTAAGTAAAAATGTGTCCCATACAAACTTAGACTGTTCCTTTTGTTACAGGGCAAGGATTCCCACAACAAGACCATGGAGCATGAATTAGTAATGAAGTGGAAACCAATTTTTAGATTGATGGAGCAGTTTCGTTCATTTGAGATTCCAGAGCATGCTGAGGAGTCTTTTGTGTTGTCCTCTTTTTTGCAGACCACTGAGTCTCTGAAATTAAGAGCAGGCTACATCCTGAGAAGACGGATGAAAGGGTTCTTTCTACTTGGTTGATCGGTACTTGGAGTAGGAAGGTACAAAGAAGTGAAATAGAGAGAAGGGGTACTGCCGCAGACAAGTCTATGCTTCCTGGAGCAACAGCTTGGAACCAGCCTCGCAAGACAAAGAGGACCTTTGGTGTGCACGGTGATACAAGGGCAGATGGACTGATATGGAGGCTGAATCAAACACCTAGGAGGCTTGATGTTGAAAGGAGGAGAGAAGCAGTGGCTAATTCTTTTGCAGTCGAGTTTGGCTGAGATTTGCTTGGTCTGAATGTCCTTGTTTTGTATCATTGTTCAATGAGTATGCATTCATTCCACTCTGCATTATGGAATAGCAACCTCCTCCCTCAAATTCAAAGAGGTTAATGGTTAGGTTGTCCGCAGGTTCATGGTTTATTTTAGACTTGGTTTAATTAAATATAGTATTTTAGTTTGTCTATATGCTAGTATTTTTGCTGTCACGGTGATAATAATTGAACTGTCTATTTTACTGTGCATTACAAGCTGTGTTTTCTTAGTCTGTGGTATTTTCGTAAAGACTTAGATACCAGTGAGTAGTATGACCTTTTGTATTTCATATTTATTGTTCGTCATTTACATGCATTGGAATTTTCGATCTTAAAATCATTTTACATGCATCTTTATATGACTTCCAACCTTTGAACGCGATCACATGAGTTTTACTATGTATTGATTTATAGGTCTGTGTTTCATACAAAGTTTGCATGATATTCACGAGCATATAAATAGAGAGAGGGACTACTGTTCAGCCTATTTTCAAAGATAAGAGGCTCGAAAACCTTCGCCCATTTAATATTTCTTGACTTCTCAATGGAGCCATCCTAAACATCTTTCATTCCCTATGTTCCTTTTTCTAGGCCTACTTTTTCAGAATTTTCTCATCTAGCAACATCCTATACTTGATTTAGCTTTCTCTCAAGAAGTTGTATTGAAAACAGATCCAACTTTTCTGTGATTTTTTTGCATCATGGCTGTGATATGATTGGATGACAATGAGACGGGAATATGTGCAGTGGTAAGTTAAATGTAAAATTAATTACAACCCCAAACTTTCTCTCATATTTTTGTCTTGAGATATGTGTTCTTCTGTTTCATTTCATGATCTTCCTTTGTAGTCTTTCATCCGTTTGGAGGGAGTTAAAAGAGACAGATTTGAGTGATTGGATTTTACTTGGAAGGATTTTGAAGTGGGGCTCTCCAGTGCGAAGTAACGAGGGCATCTTTTGCAAAAATGGTGATAGGAAAGTAATCAAATGAGGGCAACAGATGGAAACTATGCAGACAAAGATATGGGAATTGCTGATGGTAAAGAGGTTGTGGTTATTAGCAAGGGTTTCCTATTTCATCCCTGTAGATAAATAACGCGGTAAAAGTAACAATTTTGGATAAGAATTGTCAAACAATCTGCAAGATTTGTTCGCTTTCTGCAACCTAGCGTAATTGTTGGTGGATATCATTCTGTTGAGAGAGAAAAAACGAAGCATTGCATTGGTCCTCGATCAAAAGCGATCAAAAGCAAAAATTATGTTTGTATTCTAAACCATTAGCAAAGTAGACATGCAGAGCATGGAGCACCTACACAACATGTCCATATGTCTGTCCATTGAATCCATTCCGGAAACAGTCTCCGCTAGCATGACACATTCACAGTTTGCTTTAGTCTCCCCACCATCACCTCTGGATATATCGTAGCCATATTTTCTAGAAAATACATTATATTAAGAGATAGGACCATATTTTTAAGAACAGGGAATGTTTTCTAGCCTAAAAAATGAAAGTAGGCTTAGAAAACAAATCTTGGGCAGTCAAGGCTTTTAGGATGGCTCCAATATTCTTTTCTGGACCCCTTTCAACTCCTCTGATAGAACACCTTAATGTACAGAAATTCATCATTTATCTTATTCAAAGATGCAAGAAAACAAACATGTTGACTTCTTTTTTGAATTACAAACTATCTTACCACAATTGTTGAATCACACCAAGAATAAAAGAAAGATTACAAGTGATCTGACAACTCCGTTTTCTTTGTTGTGATCCATGCGAGAGATTTTCAACTATTCATGACATGTACTTGATTGTGACTTTCAAGCCCATTCCTTGCACTTGTGTCATATTTTGTATTGAGAAGATGATGACAGTGATAAGAATAGTAGGTCTTCCTTTTGGACCAAACCAAACCTAGCCGCAAGCTTTGCACAACACTGTTTTGAACCCCTTCTTGACTCTCTTGAATGTAGCATGCATGCACTCAGTTAGTAGGAGTGATAGAGGCTGTTCAGGTGTGAAGTGTTGATATTGTTGTTAAAATGCGCATATAATTTCTGGGATGTGTGACTGGTAAGATCTTAAGATCTCGTTCTTAAGCATCACACTGGAATCATCCTTTTAAATTATTTTGTAAATGATTTGTGTTTCGATCTTTGATAGGCCAAGGATATGATTGTTTGCTGGAGATGGGAGGTTGAGGGCAACATGCTACGATGAGATTTATTTGCAAGCAAAGTGATAGGTCAAATAATTTGTTACTACATTAGAAAGTATGTTCTTTGAATGTAATAATTTCAGAAAATTAAGACTATCCCCGATAAAGACTATGTCCTAGTCTCAGAAATAGTCTTATTTCTTGGCGATAGTCTTATTCTTGGGACAAGGCTTATTTTTTTGGAAATTTGAGGCATCTCATTGTAGGAATAGTACATTTTCACATAGCTCTTGGAAATAGGCTTAGTTCTTGGCAATAGTCGTATTTTTGGAGAAGGCTAATTTCTTGGAAATGGTCTGTTCCTAATGCTTTTTTCAATAAATATGCCTTTCCTGAGAAATATGACTATTTTCAAGAAAGAAATGACTCAGTTTGAGTTTCCTGTTCGTTCATCAATCACATGACAACTAGGTAGGTATGGTATATTTTTATAAATAGACCAATTACCTCAACCTCGCTGAGATTGGTTGTTTGTGTGAATTGTGCAAGGAGACATGATGGACCTCAGTTGACATTATTTTTCATGGCTTTTTATCATTGCTGGTGCTGGTGGTGCTGCTGCTGCTGCTGCTGCTGCTGCTGCTTCTGCTGCTGCTGCTGATGCTGCTGCTGTGCAATTGTTGGTACCGCAGCATTTCCTGCGAGCAACACAAATGCTGAAACAATGGAGCAACCTGCACGGTAGTGTTACATGAGCTGCAGCACTAAGTTGCAGCAAGGGCTGCAAGAAAATGTGATCAGGCTGAGACGATGGAGTTTAAATTAAAACTTAGGTATGTAGATTTGCATGACTAGTAATGGCTCAATCACATGTACAGAAATTTCTTGCAAAACATGAGATTAGAAACCCTTAGAAGGCACTATGTCTGGACCTCATAGGTCCACACACATCAAAGGAAAGGATGGGACAGAAATAATTGACTTTATGTGTCTAACTATGATTGAGTCAGCAACAAGTTGGCTCAAAATCATAGAGTTGCCGGTGGTAGAAGCCTCCACTTTCCCATTGGTACAAAGGGGTGTAAAGGTACTTCAACACACAACACACCTCAGGTACCATACTTTGGCTAATTGCTTGCAATAATTAATACCTTGGTGAACAAGACCTGGTTCAGTCGGCACCCATCTGTCAACAGGTAATCTATGACAACAGAAGTGAGTGCAACTTCATGTCAAAGACTTGAGTGACACATTTTGAATAAAGCATGAGCAGACCATTGTCAAGAACACACAAACAAATGCTATATTGGAGCATGTGCATCAAGTAATCATGGAGATGTTCTGCACTGCTGAGATAGTCATGGCCAACTCAGTAGCAGCCAGTGAGAGATACATTCCTAGCAAATGTGATATGGGACATTTGATCAACCTAACAGACAGTGCTTGAAGCCTCTCTGGGTGCATCAATGTCTTTGACCAACTCTATCTACTCTTTCTTCATTTTCAGTGAACAGAAAGGCTCATAATTTTTCGACCTGTCAATTCTTGCACCACCTGTTCACAGAGACATTCTTGATCCCATCATAATAAAAGAATTGTTGTAAGAGATGAGTTATGTAATTTCTTTTTGTGCTTCTAGCAATAACACAAAAAACTATGCATACACTCACCTTTCATCTGTCATTCTTCTCTTTACACTTGACTATCACACAATGACATCACTCCTCTTATTTTGTCATGTTTGTTCTTTCTTGCTTAGTGGATAGATCTTGCTTGGTGGATACAAACTCTAATGATCATGGCTACTTTGTGGCTGTCTTGATGACTTGTCCCCTACAAATTTATATGCATTGGAAAACTAAATGAACTTCAACCCAGGAATGTGACTTGTCTTGTTTGTGTTTATTGCATCAAGTATCACTGATGTGACGTGTCCAGATAATATATTACAAATAATTAAGTCTATTGAAAGTTGTCATCAAAGAAAAATTAATCGCCACTAGTAGTCTCACAGATAGATCATCTCAACACCCAACATGGCGGGGGTTGGGACTACCAAATTGGTGATGAAGTACTGCTATGGAAGGATGGTGTCCTCCACCAATCAGAAAGTCAGTATGAACGTGATAATTAACTATCATATGAGTTCATACAAATGTGACAATTAGGGTTCCATGCAGAACAAAATAGGAACTATCAAATGTTAGGAGAGTTATGCCCTTTTTTGAAAACTAAAATATCCCAATTTCCTACAACAACTTGGTCTTAAAGTCTTTTGTTTCACTCCTTGTGGCATCACAGTCCCCGCAGTGATGTTCTTCTCCTGAATTTTTTGCCATATTTACCACAATTTTCCATTTGTGGAAGTGAGTGACATAGGTATAGGACAATGATCTACCTAGGTATCCTTAAATATCCTAAATAATGCATACCCCAGGCACACCTGAATTCAAGCACTCTGGATAAGTCTCAGTGTATCAACAAAGTCTGATGCATCATCCTTGTCAAACATTTTCCATCTGGTGTATCAGAACTTTAAGCCAGCCAAGCACCACATGATATACAAGGATCATGTAGAAACCTACATACCAGCTCTGCATAACCTATACAAGGATCTGTAGGACCCATGTGCACCACATAGTACAGGAATAAACCAAAATCTAAATTACATAATAAAGTTGTGATGATTGGTTACATGATTGAGAGGAATCAATCATTTTTGTTGGTTTCATTTCAATTTCATAATTTCAATTTTCATCCACTTCTTATATTTTTTGCCTATGTAATTCCACTTCAATAATTTCAACCATGATAATTGGCATAGGTCTAGGTAAATTAACATCCACAACCTATCAAGGTTTCAAATCCCCTTGTGCAGACATAAAAATCTCATGAATTCTGTAATATAAACCTAAATGTGAGAACTACCATTTATCGACAGGATTGAAAAATGTCAATAGTTGAGTCAACTTGTGTCAACCAACATGTCAATAGAAATCTTTTTATTTGTGAATATTGTTGACTGGGTGAGTCAATATTGTCAACCAATTGTCTCAACCAACTATCAACCAAGCATTCATCACATGAGTAGCATGCTTGAATATTATACATTTCAAACCTAGATTGCAACACAAAACACAACCTCAACAACTTATTGTTGCATTGTTTCCTAAGGCTAATTGTTACACTTAGTGTCTGCTCCAAAGAGCAGAAAAGTATTCCCCTCCTTTCTTTGCTGACCATTGTTGCTCTAAATATTTGACTATAACAAAATAACCTACTTCAACCTAGGGCACACATACATTACCTTGTTTCTCTTCAATGCCCCATCATCTTCACTTTCTCTCATCCCAATTTACTACCTTTTTCGTTGTGTTGTGGGAAGGCATATAGAATTGTCAGTGCAATGCTGTCTTGACATTTTAAGCAAATTTCATCACTCACAGCATTTTGTTGACAGTTTTGTTGCCAATGATGTCCATTTAGGTTTTTTGAGCAGTTAGTACAGAAGACATTTTTTAATCAAAAGCAATTAATCAAATTTATTTTCTATGAGATGAAATAGTTTACATTGAAATCTTTTCCAATATTATTGAAAAAATTACATCTCATGCTCTATCAATGTTAGTTTGTCTAGATCTTAGTCACGTCTCAACAAAGTTGAAGGTAGATTGTTGTGTTTTTAAGGCATGGGACTTTGTGCATTGAGCCAACTCCCAGCATTTTGCTCCCCAACTTTCCCATTAATCCTACCTTCTTGGTGGTATAGCCCTCTGGAAATAATCCACTCACATTCATTCTAGAGGTTCTATATCTTGAATTCCTCATTTTCCCCCTCATTTTTGAGTTGCTTGCTATGTCTTAGTAGCTGCATTGGGGGAAATGGCACAAAAAGGTGAATATTTTTGATACTTCAGTGTAAAACAGGAAAAAATAAATGAATGCACATTGATTTTGACCCACTAAAATTCACACTGCTTCTTATCTTCAATGGAGGTGCAATCTTTAACAGGAGAAACTCTCAACTCTTTGAAATTTTGCAAGCAAATATAAGCAACATACAACCAACAAGAACATTTAAATCATTATAATTCACAGAGCATTAATCTTGAATTCCCAGTCTATAAGAAAAGCCAATAGGTACACACTAAAGGTTTCTTCCTCCTAATCAACTTGTAAACATTAGTTTGCCCATAATTTTCTTGCAACAATGGCTTCCAGTATACTTTACTAATGATCATAATGATGTAATTATGGGACTTTCCAGAACCAGATTTGAACATTATGTAGACTCAAGTTAGATTGGTAAGCGGGGCAGCATTACGGTAGGTGGCCCAAAATATTATCAATTACTTGTGAATACATTGTAATGGCAGCGGCAATTAAGGTGGTACCAGTTATGGGTTTGTGACATCGTTTTTCTTTTTAGTTGAAAAATGCATATAGTATCAAGTGAAGGTCATCAAAAAATTGACCCAATGCAGACTTGTATTTCATATTTTTTATTCAAAATTTTAGTTGTTATTTCATTTCAGTATTATTGGACTTGTGTGTTTGCTTGTTAACATGATTATTAAATAATAAAATTGAACAAACATAAATATAATACGGTAAGTGGTTTTTTCACACACATGGACTCAGTCTTTCTCCTGGTTTTATTTTGGAAGTTCGTTAGCTGCTATGCACATAAACAAATCCAACCAAAAGCACGCATAAGAGTAGTAGTACTGATTTAATATCACTTGTTGTAATTGTAATTGAGACCATGTCCAAACTGTGTGCACCAAGCTTTTCTCTTCAGTGCTGTCCAGAAATAAATCATGGTGCTGGTGGTCCATCATACATATTATTTTGCGGGAGTAAGCCTAATAAACTATGACATACCACATAATGCCAATCTAACCCTTGATTTACTTTTCATAACTTAAAAACCCTGAATTTACCCTGTATATACTCCTATTACCCCATTGGGGTTTCAATATTGTTTTTCAAACAGGGTTTTGCATGTAGAAGAGGCACCTCCTGGTATTTTTGCTGAAACTTGGTACACATCTCAATGAAACCTATCACTGTCAAATACCAACAGTTGACAAGAATGAAAAGATAAATTTTTGGTGGCTATTCTACCAGTGCACCCCGTATTACAAGGCCTTAACAGGTGGTCGTAGGGGTCATCATAGGACCTTCACCAATGGTGACACAGGTTGTCCTAAGGTCATGACATGGTTGTCAGATGAGTCAAAAATTGGAAGATGTTACTCCTTGTCAGTTTATCTTGCCAACATGACAAAGTTGCATGTCTTTCTGTCAGATATTATTATGTCCACAAGCTTAGTTTCATGTGCCCTGGACATGTCCTGGACATGACCTTGGATGTGTCCTGTGTCCTTCATGTCTCCAGGACACAGTTTTTGTGGACATGTAGACATACATCAGTGTTTAGTCCCATGTCCGCCCCATGTCCTTGGGAGTTTTGACTCACAGGCATTACATAACAGTATCTAGGTACATACCTAGGTATCTTAAGTATTTTTGTTTCACAATCTTTTTGGATTGCACTTAAATGGATGTAACATGCATGCAACAGCCACCACTCTTGGTATGTTTATTCTGAAAGTATCAAAAAGGAGCCTTAAATGAAGTAAACACCCCACGTCCTCTCACTTCCTTTCATGTCCTCTGCTTCAAAACTTTAATGCCCTGTGTCCTTGGTTGAAAACACGAAAAACAAGCTATGTCTAGGACATGTCCTGGATGGTGTCTTTTTCAACAATATTGCGGTGTGGATGCAGCAGACATGTGAAACTAAGTCAATGAGGTGTCTGTTGTGCCTAGTGTGCCTCTAGTTCCAGATTGCTCAGTGTGTGTTGCCCTTCCCATGCCAAGAGCCTGATGAAGCATCATAGAGGGTTGTCTTTGTTTTGGTCAACATCTAAGAATCAGTAATCAAGGTGGTATTGGAAACTGACCCCCTTTTCTCCTCCTCTTCCTCTTCCTCTTCCTCTTTGACTCCTCCTCCTTCTCCTGTTGGAAGTCTCACTGCAAACGAAAAACACCGGTAGCCTTCCGGTACACTCTCAAAATGTCAGAGTGAACAGGGAGGTTACTGGATGTCCCAAGAGTGTACGGGTGGGTTACCTGTTATTTTCCCCATTGTTTAATCCACAGATACATTTATCATGCTAAGCTTTGAAACAAAAAATTCTCCCGAGTGTTCGTGGGGTTCATGACTGACAATTTTTGAATCATGAGTTACAAACAGGAAGATCACCTGTTGGATCTAGTTTTGGTGTCGATTCTAGGCTTGATAATTTTTTTGGTGATGGCTTATTGGTCCTATTTCTATTTTCGAATGGGTTGGTTTCATATATGTTCTGCCATTTTTAAACACCCTCAATGTAGGAATTAAATATGAATGTTGAGAATTCCTGTTTGCTAGGCCTAATGAGTATAAGTACTATCAGAAGTGATTGCGCCAAAAAATGAGAACACAAGAATAACACATTGGGGGTGAAATTTGGTACCGTGTGGCTGAATGATTGGTGCTTATTCCTTTGTATCACCATACCTCACTCTTGGGTGACATTATTGCCTACAGCATAGGGTATGATACAATACCGTACCATACTACAACACAGGTGCTTGAACCAGCAGCAACTGTAGGGGGGTGTACTCTCACTTCTTTCCCATCACCTCTATTTTTTTCAATTACATTGATACCCTACCAGCCCATCATGGGAACAGCCAAAACTCAGACCACAGACTGAGTTTGGGATCCCACCTGGCACCACCGTGTAGCCAAAAACAACTGGCAGCGGCGGCTCAATTTCTAATGTGAGTTCTATTGAACTCAACCATTTCTACCAAGTTTAACTCACCACATGTCAATTTTTTTCAATTAAATATTTACAGACGTACCACGGGAATGACCGAAACTCAGCCCACAGACTGAGTTTGCCCTCACACATGGCAGTGCCATGAAGCCAAGAACAATTGGCAGTGGTGTGTCAGCTATAAAGGTGAGTTATCTTTAACTCGCCCTTTTTTAATCATTACACTCACCACATGTGAATTTTTTCAATTAAATATTTGCAGGTATACTGGCAAAATTGCCGAAACTCAGCCCACAGACTGAATTAGTATACCCGCCTTGTACCGTCATCTAGCCAACCACATTTGGCAGCGGCAGGTATATTTTCAGAGTGAGTTATGATGAACTCAACCATTTCTACCAAGTTTTACTTGCCACACATAAATGTTTTTCAATTAAGTATTTACATGGCTACCATGGGAATGGTCGAAACTCAGCCAACAGACGGTGGTGGCCCTCCTGCCTGGCACCCCTGAGTAGCCAAGAACAATAGGCAGCAGCGCGTATAATTTCAGGGTGAGTTATGATGAACTCAACCGTTTTTTACTATATTTTACACAGCGCATGTCAGTTTGTTTTTCAATTCATTTCTACAGGCCTACTTCCAAAATGGCTGAAACTCAGCCCACAGACTGAGTTCCGCGTCCCGCCTGGCACGACCACGTAGCCAACAACAATTGGCAGAGGCTAGTATATGTTGAATGTGAGTCATTATGAACTCAATCATTTTTACACTTGTTTTGAGTACATCTAATTTTCAATTATTTATTTTCAGGCCAGCCACAGGAACAGCCGAAACTCAGCCCACAGACTGAGTTTGACATCCCGCCTGGCACTGCCGTGTAGCCAACAACAATTGGCAGCGGCGTGTACATTTTTAAGGTGAGTTATGATGAACTCAAACTATTTCATAATTGTTTTAATTTCAGCTTAGTTTCAATTACATATTTAATTTCCTTGTAACTTGGCGCGAATGGACCACAGCATCATTTTTTAGCTTGGGGCTGAAATTTTGGCCTATGTGGCATTAAGGCTCGTTCTTTGGTAGGATGAAGGGGCGGGCCCAGAATTTATATGATGTAGTATGTTAGTTTTTAGTAGTAAGGATAAATTGCACATACTCTGCTCAATCTTACTGTAGTCTATCAGTATATAAGGCCCCGTAGCCCTCCCGTACACTCCGGTAGCCCTCCCGCTTGCTCCAGTAGGCTTCCCATACACTTCTAGTTGTCCTCCTGTACACTTCCGGTAACTCACCTGTACACTTCCGGTATGCCATCGGTAAACATTCTTTAGCTACTAAGTAATGCAGTTATAGCCACTACTTAGATTGATATCGATTCTAAGACTTACTTAGAAGTCTGTTTTCCTAGTAAAAAAATGTAATTCCTATTGTGAGTAGAAATAAATCGAAAGACTGGTTTGGGTCTCAAATTTCCAGAACTTGACAGAGCTTATCAGCCAATCTAATGCCAAAGCACGGTCCATTTCAACTCCTTCTCCATCCAGTATTTAGCATATAACTAAAAGAAGTCGATGATACAAAGAATGAAGCGTCAATATTAAACAGTGCACAACAAAAACACCCATCCGAAAGAAAAACCTGCTGTCCTTCACCAACAAAAACCACTCCACAACCACCTCACCATTGTCCGCAACGCCGAGTAGAATCACTTTGGTGATGCCACATTTTTTCCAGTGGCGGCAGAGATTTGATACACTGTTGGCCATGGGAGGGATCCCCTTCAGATTGATGGCTAGAGCGACGGTTTGGGGGTTGGCATTGAGGAGAATTGGCCAAAAATGGATGAAAATGGACGGTGTTGTTGGTGCTGTGGTGGGAGAAATAGGGCGCCACTGACAAAACGGTGCTGGGTAAAATGAATTGTGATGGTTGGTTTGGCTGTCGGGGTAGAATTGGAGCTGTCCTGACATCAAACGATGCCTTTTGGTGAAAAATGGCAGCTCGGCAAAAAATTTGTTGAGTGTGCGAGGGTTTCGAAGAAGAAACATTGCACGGCATGCCTGTTTGCACAAGATAATACGAATCCAAGCAATAATAGTCAGGTGAAGAGAAAAGCCAAACAATGAGAGACCAATGCTTAATTGTGCAGATAAATCAGGATAAAGACAATCATGGGAATACGTTTAGGACTACATAAAAAATAAAAGATGACGATTATTACTTCTCAAATCATGAAAATTTCTCAGATCCGCCTGTTTTAGATTGTAAACGAGTTCGTTTTATAAACACTACTCATAATAGTATTGTACCTACCGATATTTGTTACTAAAACCCTGAGAGGAATCGACAAAAACTCACATTACCGCAACCCAATGATGTCAATTGTAGAAGGAACTTGGGAATAACTATAGTTCCTTTGTCAGCTACATAAAAGTATTAGGTAAGGTACAATATGATACCGTTAATCTCGGTGTTGAGGAACCGGCAAAATGTCAAAAGATACTTTAAAATATATCTTATGCTATCTACAAAACTAGCGATGCTAACATGGGCAAAAAATAAAGGTTTCCTTTCAAGTTACCTCTATTACAGTACCATAAGTAACAAGGTGACACTGGCCTCAAAATTGTCACCATTTTCCACTCACCGCTCACCTTTTTATCATGTCAGTCCATCATCAGTCCATCTTCCCATCCTCATCAACCAGCGCCTCCCTCAACATCGTGCCATCTACAACACGGAGACAAAAAGCCACAATGACAATCATTCCCATTGATCGCCTTTATTGGGAAGCAACAGCAGTTGCAATTGCCCTGTATCTCATTTCTGTCTTTGGAGAAGGCGGCATCAAAGACAGGAGTTGATACTGCTTTTGCGTGTCAACAATTCATGTGTACAAGAGCTGAATCTTATTGAAATCAAAACTCCATTCATTATGATTGTAACAATAATGACCATTTTATATGGATTACATCTAATAATTCATAGAGTTGAAATATCTCATTTTTATAAGATGCTTGCTGATGTTAACTTCAACGTGTCCAAAGTGACGACCAGGAGGTCTTTCAAAATCAAGGAGAAAAGGAATGTGGTTCATTAGATTGATGAACTTGTGTCGTCTGGGTCGTCATGTTGCAAGGCTTGTGCAACAGTCGGAATCCTGTATTTGTACTTCTCTTGTTGGAATAAGTTACTTGCAAAGGTAGACAGCCTGAACCAAAACATCCCTCAATATCATAAAAATTCCCATAATCCCAGCACGGTCATCATAAAAAGTTTTTATGATATTGGCGAATCCGAGTTTCGTGCGCGCTGAGACAAAAAGCATGGTTATTTTGCACTGTTGAAAAAGATGACGTCAATATCATAAAAATGTTTTATGATATTCCTGTTATCGCACGATACCATAAGGTACCGTACAATACAGGTAAAAGGGTAACTATCCATTATTTTTTTAAATAATATGCCTGGTAACTTACCTAACATACCGTCTAGGTAAATAAAATATATCCTGTAAATTAGTATTGCATAATGTCATGAATCCAACATAAGCAAGAACTGTCCAACTTTGTTGTCTCTTTTTTATGTACATTTTACAGTATATGGTGTTCTAGCCATCAACAATGGTATGATGCCACAGTACAATGCACACTAACAAATATGTGATACCACCAGCCTCATCTACACAACACAAAGAGTGTTTTGAAGTACTTATGTATGCAGAGATTGTTGCCAATATGGCATACTTCTACACAATGGCAACTACGGGAAAGAAACTTTTGTCATATATATATATGCAGCAGATATAGAGGCTGAAGCATAGATTAGATTAAATGATTGAACCAAAACCTCCAACAAAACACAACGACGACTTCTACAAAGTTGTTTGAGACAGAGAATCTTTTTGCTATAACATCAGCTGGACTCTATTGACAAATTCATATCCCAACCATTTTCAAAAGAGTGAATTAATTTCTCTTTACTTATTATACGGTATTTTCTTATGTAACAAAAAAGAGTCAGTTATTTCAGTCTGCCTCCACACCATCCTGTGAATTTGGACTCCTAAGACTTTGACGGATAACGAATTGTTAGGGCAAAATTTCTGAGAGGGAGCATGAGAGACAGCTCCATATCCAAGGAAGGCAGCACACACATTAATTACCCAATACTAAAACATTGAGGTAATGACAATAAATACCAATGCCTATGAATATGGGTACATGATATACATTTTAGGTGACAGGTATCAGTGGATAAGACACTGCAATATCTAAAAGGTAGAGTGTGTTAGTACTATTTGCTACTAGACAATGTAATGAAAGAAATTTGGCTGTAATTTTATAGCATATTAGAAAACAAGGGCCATGCAGTGACACTGACAAATCATTCATGACAATATACTTACACAACGGCGACTACAACTGTTTCAAACACGAACAAAAATGCACAGTGATCAGTTTACGCAATGAAATGAAATGTCACATACTGATGTGCAGTTCATACACAAATTTGTGTAAAGTGGGATTATTTTTTATAACCCCTCGAGGTAATGTAGTTTTTTGATTGCGAAAGTATGATTGGAACTTGGAGTGAATTTTGATTGTCAGATGATCAAGAACCATATGGCTTGAACTGACACCACAACAATAAAGTCAGTGCTATGGTGTGTATGGTATAGAATTGAAAGTGGAGAATGTGGATATCAGCTTTTCAGAGGGCTTGGCTTCAGCTGAAGAGCATCTATATAGAAACCAAGAAGTACGGTATGAATCTGTCATGTAAATGACAACTATCATTTTCTTCATAGTCATAGTGTAGTATTTACTTGTGTTTGAAATGAACACAAGCTCATGGCATCATCATAGAAAAAGAAGGAATATGTTACACAGCAAAACAGCAATCAATTCATTCATGTGAATAATGTACCTTGGAAGATGGTTGCAAGGTGGGATATGACGGGGAGGAAGTTGCTGTGTTATCAATTGAGGATGTATTTTGTGGTGTAGAGTATTTTTTACTCGTGTGTTCCATGTGCATGGGACTGAGCATAGGATGGGTGGTAGGAGGGGGGGGGGGGGCAGTCTCAGATATAATACAGAAATAACAAACAGATTATTTCTAATTTTTTGGACATGTAATTTTTTGAGCTAAGTACTAGTAGTATTGCTAGACCTTGTCCAAGTAGCGATTTGTGGAGATAAAATCGATCAAAAAGAAAGGTATTATATCTTTAAATAATTGATAATACGAGCGAAGTTAGACCTTCTTCACGAAAACCATATGTTACGATATATATGTAAATTCGCGAACAGAAATAAAGGTAAATCCATCATAAAAACGTTTTATGATATTGGCGGGCGTATATAAACATCCCTCAATATCATAAAAATTCCCGTAATCCCAGCACGGTCATCATAAAAAGTTTTTATGATATTGGCGAATCCGAGTTTCGTGCGCGCTGGAAGAACAGGTAAATATGTTTTTCAAAACAGAGGAAGTAATCATTGCGATCGAATAATTATCTTAACGGATGCTAGTCACACAAAAATCTCTTTGGCTTCCATTTTAAGAATTATTCCTTAGGCCCAATGAAAAAAGCGATCTACTGTGGCGATTGACGCCAATATGATAGATGCGACTTAGGCCGATTTCTCTTCAAATTCTCGAGAAAAATATGGCAGGCTTTGGCAGGCTTTGGCAGCCCTGCCAAAGCCTGCCAAAGCCTGCCAAAGCCTGCCGAAGTCTGCCAAAGTATCGAGAAGTTAGTCCGGTGACGTCAGTTTCATTCGCGACTACGAAGGAATTAGTTAACATATTTTCATTCGTATTGTGACCGGGCTGTACTGGGGCCTCATAAAAAGAATGACATTTTTGTGTACTATTCCTACGCATACTATTAGAAATCTGATCGTAAAAGTATACTCCGTGGATCTAGATTATTGGCAGGCTTTGGCAGGCTTTGGCAGCCCTGCCAAAGCCTGCCAAAGCCTGCCAAAAGCTGCCAAAGCCTGCCAAAGCCTGCCAAAGCCTGCCAAAGCCTGCCAAAGCCTGCCAAAGCCTGCCAAAGCCTGCCAGTTTTCAGCGAGAAATATTTGGAGTAATAAATTGCGGCCGTTCTTGCGATTCCGCACGATTGAAGACTAGCAACAAAAGCACGTTAGCGATGATGTAAGAAAGCATCAATGGGTACCTTTCTCAACAAGTGACCTACTCGAGATTTTGAAGTGATTTAATCGTGGATACCACTGAGCCATTAAAAAAAGACATCCTTTGTTTCACAAAATATATTATTTTGCCGGTTCTTCCTGAGACAAAAAGCATGGTTATTTTGCACTGTTGAAAAAGATGACGTCAATATCATAAAAATGTTTTATGATATTCCTGTTATCGCACGATACCATAAGGTACCGTACAATACAGGTAAAAGGGTAACTATCCATTATTTTTTAAAATAATATGCCTGGTAACTTACCTAACATACCGTCTAGGTAAATAAAATATATCCTGTAAATTAGTATTGCATAATGTCATGAATCCAACATAAGCAAGAACTGTCCAACTTTGTTGTCTCTTTTTTATGTACATTTTACAGTATATGGTGTTCTAGCCATCAACAATGGTATGATGCCACAGTACAATGCACACTAACAAATATGTGATACCACCAGCCTCATCTACACAACACAAAGAGTGTTTTGAAGTACTTATGTATGCAGAGATTGTTGCCAATATGGCATACTTCTACACAATGGCAACTACGGGAAAGAAACTTTTGTCATATATATATATATATGCAGCAGATATAGAGGCTGAAGCATAGATTAGATTAAATGATTGAACCAAAACCTCCAACAAAACACAACGACGACTTCTACAAAGTTGTTTGAGACAGAGAATCTTTTTGCTATAACATCAGCTGGACTCTATTGACAAATTCATATCCCAACCATTTTCAAAAGAGTGAATTAATTTCTCTTTACTTATTATACGGTATTTTCTTATGTAACAAAAAAGAGTCAGTTATTTCAGTCTGCCTCCACACCATCCTGTGAATTTGGACTCCTAAGACTTTGACGGATAACGAATTGTTAGGGCAAAATTTCTGAGAGGGAGCATGAGAGACAGCTCCATATCCAAGGAAGGCAGCACACACATTAATTACCCAATACTAAAACATTGAGGTAATGACAATAAATACCAATGCCTATGAATATGGGTACATGATATACATTTTAGGTGACAGGTATCAGTGGATAAGACACTGCAATATCTAAAAGGTAGAGTGTGTTAGTACTATTTGCTACTAGACAATGTAATGAAAGAAATTTGGCTGTAATTTTATAGCATATTAGAAAACAAGGGCCATGCAGTGACACTGACAAATCATTCATGACAATATACTTACACAACGGCGACTACAACTGTTTCAAACACGAACAAAAATGCACAGTGATCAGTTTACGCAATGAAATGAAATGTCACATACTGATGTGCAGTTCATACACAAATTTGTGTAAAGTGGGATTATTTTTTATAACCCCTCGAGGTAATGTAGTTTTTGATTGCGAAAGTATGATTGGAACTTGGAGTGAATTTTGATTGTCAGATGATCAAGAACCATATGGCTTGAACTGACACCACAACAATAAAGTCAGTGCTATGGTGTGTATGGTATAGAATTGAAAGTGGAGAATGTGGATATCAGCTTTTCAGAGGGCTTGGCTTCAGCTGAAGAGCATCTATATAGAAACCAAGAAGTATGGTATGAATCTGTCATGTAAATGACAACTATCATTTTCTTCATAGTCATAGTGCAGTATTTACTTGTGTTTGAAATGAACACAAGCTCATGGCATCATCATAGAAAAAGAAGGAATATGTTACACAGCAACACAGCAATCAATTCATTCATGTGAATAATGTACCTTGGAAGATGGTTGCAAGGTGGGATATGACGGGGAGGAAGTTGCTGTGTTATCAATTGAGGATGTATTTTGTGGTGTAGAGTATTTTTTACTCGTGTGTTCCATGTGCATGGGACTGAGCATAGGATGGGTGGTAGGAGGGGGCAGTCTCAGATATAATACAGAAATAACAAACAGATTATTTCTAATTTTTTGGACATGTAATTTTTTGAGCTAAGTACTAGTAGTATTGCTAGACCTTGTCCAAGTAGCAATTTGTGGAGTGAAAATCGATCAAAAAGAAAGGTATTATATCTTTAAATAATTGATAATACGAGCGAAGTTAGACCTTCTTCGCGAAAACCATATGTTACGATATATATGTAAATTCGCGAACAGAAATAAAGGTAAATCCATCATAAAAACGTTTTATGATATTGGCGGGCGTATATAAACAATAAATTCGTGCCATACAACACAAAAGGCACGGCTCATCGACTTCACCAAGGCCTTAAAAGTGTGCTTGAAGATGTCAAGCCGCATCTCAAGACTTTCATTTTTAAAATCAGCGAACAGGGCATTCAAGTGACGAATAGGATGGTTGAGAGAGAGGCGGCTGTCTTCTTCCATTTTTCAAGGACAAGTCTCTGCATTCAAAAGAATTGTCCATCTATTGATTTACATGATCTCTTGGTCTTACGCAGCACGCCGCTACCCACACGGCACAAAAACACTTCAACCAAACATCGGGCAATGCAAAGGACTTCATTGCCATGGTGCGGCTCAAATTGGAGGGTCGTAATCTTGACAAAGTCATTAACATGGATCAAACACCCATCCTTTTTTTGTTTGACTCGGATAAGATTCTTGACACCAAAGGAATGAAAACAATCCATGCGCGAGCGTCAACAACCAGCACCAAGCGTGACACCCTTGCTGTCACCATCACAGCAAGTGGAAAATGTTGCCCCCCTTCCTGATTTTTAAGGACAAACCCAATGGACGAATTGCAACTCGGGAGTTTGCAACATTTCTGAGTGCAGGAGAGTACGACTGTCAGGACAAGACTTGGATGGACGAAGCGCAGATGCATCAATGGGTTGCAAAAGTACCGTGGAAAGACAACCGGGACACCGACAACCCAAGCGCTGAACCACCCCTTCTCATCTTAGATGCATACCGCATGCATCAGATGGGATTGGTAGTAAACCACGTCCAAATGATGGGCATCGAGGTTCTCCACATCCCGGCTGGTTGTCCATATCTTTGTCAACCAATTGATTTGGGAATTAATAAACCCATTAGGTGTGGGTTGCATGAAAAATGGGAGCACTGGATGGTGGATGGAGAGGGGATTGTTGACGGTCACGCAAGAGAGCCATATCGGAAGGTGATTGTGGAATGGTTGTTGAATGTTTACAACAACATTCCAGAGGAGACCGGGCAGAACACCTGGAAGAAAAAGGGTTATGAATGGGTTTGATAGTCTAATATTTTTTTTAAGTTTACTGCTTGGTTTGATTCAATTTGCTTTCTAACAAATATTTATTTTACATGTCACATGTGATGATTAACTATCCGTCATCAATTGTATTTGCAATTGTGTACCCATGATTGCAGTGGTACAACATTCTCATGCTGCTGTTTGCAGAGTCAGGAAGATACACTTCTGTAATCTTCAAAGGCACACCGTCGAGATGACGTGCATTGGTGCCAGTAGCATACTCCGGCGCCGTAAAGCAAACACGACAACCATCAGTGCCATCATCACACACAGCATAACCTGCGAGGTTTGTCATGTCAACCAAGCCCAAATGCACCATCCATCCCACACCATTGCCTGCGCTCGCCAGAAGTGTGTAACCGCATCCATAAGGATTCATTTCACAGCTGCTACCATGACCGCCAAGAAGAAAACCAACAAGAACAATCATCATCCTGCTGATTACTTTTTTGACGGCAAAACAAGTGTAGATATGTATGATGTGTGATGTGTGATGTGTGTTCTGTGTGTGTGGCGACTCTTACCAAAAAAAGCATAACTCAGCAACCAACCGGATTTTTGGGGAGAAAAAAATATGGGCGTGTAGCTGTTGATGAGGAGAATCGATTTCAGATAAGTTTAGAATCTCCGACGCAATAGAACAACCCCAAAAACACAAATGTCATCAAAATTGGCAAACATCTCTTAAACTCCACGGCTACCACAACACCGAGATATATGGTACGATAGTTGAATTCCCACAACATCTTTGCCTTCAAGGTGTCCTCTCTCACATAAACATGACATCATTGAATATCGAATACCTCTTAGTAAATCGTGCATTAATCTATCTAATTGGGAAGGCACGGGCAATAGTCTTTCTTTTCCAACAAAGCAGAGCAGTGGCTATTTCACCACACAGATGATGCACAGTAACAACCTTCTTCATAACCTTTTGGGGTGTAATCAGCCCTATGGTGGGCTAATTCCCTTACGGGTCATGTGGGACCCGTTGTGGGGACATTGTACTGCACTTCATCGGGTGGGTCAGGGAAGCTGACTTCCACAGCAATACCGTCTATGTTGACAGAGCAGGCTGCCGAGAGGACGCTAGACATATTTGCAACCCAGTACTGCAGATCTGTAGTGGATCCACTGCCTAATCGCTCCATATCCAGGCAAGTAAAGCTCTGTGCTGGGGACAAACATCTTCCGGGTCAGTCGCTAACAGTCGTAAAACATCTTCCATAACTGCATCGTGTTCAACCAGGGTTTTGCCTTCGATTAAACGGAGGTGCAACTTGGCGTTCCTGTAAACCCACTGATTGTGTGTAATAGAGAGGAGATGGCTGACAAGCTTATTCACCCAAGTGGTAATATGTAATCTCAACTCATGTGCAAGAAGCTGCTGCTTTTGAATGTGTATAAGCATGTGTCCTATCCTTCCTTCGAGGAAGTTGTCCCAACCCAGAATATCATGTTCCTGCGCCCATGCATGTAGATGGGGGTATCGTCGAGCCATGTCAACAATCAAGCCTTCCCCCAAAATGCACAAGTAAGCGCAAAGGCATGTGATTTTAGCATGAGTCTCACCCATCCAGGACAATAAGTTATTCACTGATTGGGCAAACGCTAGTTGTCTGCCAGGATTGGGGCATCAAGTTAGGTGTGCTGTTGACTCATCTTTGTTCCTACAGCACGGGCACACATTAGCGACAGAGATGTCAAATTTGGAAAGGCGGCGGTTGACTCCACAGCAGCCAGAGACCTGTTTGGTCGCCCAGGTGCTGAACATTTGCGGATATGTTGCCATCGCACGCTCAACTCCATCCTAATAAATGCAAGGGAAAATGAATCGACTGACAATGTGTTTGCATTCAAACAACTTTGTAGCCGTCTCCATGTCCCATCGCTGGTAAAGGGCACTCTTGATTGACAAGGACAGGTTCCAAAGGGTATAGGGGGCAACCTCCCGATAGGACATTATGCAACATTGAAGCTCAGTGTTGGCTAGCGGTCAGCCATAACATTGAGCTGCTGAGGGAGGTCCAAGCTCAAGAAGGAAGTCCCATCATCCAGGTGTCCGTATACATGCCAGTAACTGACAGGGTGTGGGAGCGACATTAAATTGCACTTTAGGAGATGCAAAACATCCTGTTGTACTTGTTGGTTGGGTAGTGTTCTCAGGAAAGTGTTCCCGTGACAGACTACACCCAAGTATCACAGTAGATAGGAATACTGACAGTACTAAGCGGGGGCTTTGCAATTTTGGAAAGAGCTCTAAGCAGTAAGGTAGCAAGGACCCCTCCGATGATTTCACCCCTGTAGTTAGACGCAGTCTTGGCATCAGTGTGTTCACAAAACGTGAGATGTGGCTGATTGGCACTGGCCGTGCATAGTATCAAAACCGCAGTGGAACATCTTGTGCCATCCTGATGGGGCATTAAGGAGCCGTTGTGGCAAAGGATCAGAGAACCTCTGGTGTAGGCCAATTTGAGTCCTTCATCATTTCCCTTCAGGGACAAATTATTCCATATGGTTTCGCTCCCCCACGTCGAAAGTATGTCCCAAAGTGATGCGGGCTGCACCTGTCAAGAAGTCGACAGGATTGCCCGGGAGTGGACGCTGATGTCAGGATTATCCGGTAGTATCACTGCAGAGGCAATATGAGAGTCTGCATCTGAGGGTGGCGACGAGGTCGAAGATGTGTATGTTCCTTGGCGGCAAGTGTTGTACAGGTGGACGGTTGGGACATAAGTTATAGGCACGTCCCCATGAGAATGTTTGACCAAGAACTCTCAATCTGTCATGGTACACCAGTATACCGAATCGTACTGGTGACGCAAGTATTTACCTAAGCGAGGTGACAATCTGAAGGTGCGAGAGGTCATAAGAGCTACAATGCTCGTCCAGAGGGCAAGATCACTCTTAGTGGGGACTTCATGTGGAAACTTCATCTGGGAGTCAGATTGTGTAACTAGTTGAAGCTTCAGTGGGTCCACTGTAATACCATCGCTTAATACGAGTTGGGACATAAAATAAACTATGAAAAAATGATGGCATCTATTGATACTGATCCATTGGTGTCGTGGAAGTATCCGTACAACCTCTTCCATGAAAACTCTGTCCCTTTCTCTAACTGGGGAACATCTACCCCGTCTAAGTGCAACTTGACTTTGTAGTGGTGAAGGTACTCCCATAACAGTTTGAACCAAGTGTGTGATGCCAGGTTTCCAAATTTTTGGTAGTCCCATAGGAGGAAGTTCCCTGCCAGGCCAGTCTCAATCAAAAACACTGCAGAGGGCAATACCCCAGGTTGACTGGCATTCCCAGTGTTGCTGAATGTATTGAAGTGAAGCCGACAATTTTTCCAGTGAGATGTTGGGCAATCCAAGGCCCTGGAAGGAAGAGGGTGAGATACGCCATTCATGTGCAATGTTTCAGTTTACTCCCAGAGCCGGTAGGAAGGCGAAATACCGTTTCAAAAAGGCTTTATTGAGTGCAACTCGCGGAGACATAAGTGGTACCAGGCCATACGTGACAGAAGGCAAAGCTTGTGTTTTGATTGCCAAACTTTGGCAGGTGTGAGAGAGCTAGCCATTACAGGATCAGCCCATTTCTTGCCCTTTTCCATCATATGACAAAGTGCCTGCCATCACGGCTGGATGGGCTAGACCACATCCCGAGCACTTCCGACGCTTCAGGTGGATCACACAATTCAATGTCGACATTGCTATTATCCCGTTGGGGAATCGTGAGTTTAAAGTGGCTGAGGTTGTTTGCCGGTTTCAGCATGGCTTGTCCGCCAATGAATTTAAAGGACATGAAGTACCAGTAACACTTGACAGGTTTCAGATTGCCTTGGTGGCTTGTAAGAGTTCCGCCCAATAATAGGTAGTGTCCTGTATTCGTCTAAAGAACTGGTGGTCATCTTCAGCCGCATGCCTACCCACGTGTAATAAATCAGTGTCATCCACATACAACTGAGCGGCTGGAGCTAGGCAAATACCAGACCATGCTGCGCTAAAGGCGGCACCAAATCCTTTTGTCTTATAGGCCTTGACAATCACGGTGCTAATCACCAACCATGCAGCTGGCAAAGCTCCGCTACCTTGCGCGAGTTCCATAAACGGATTTGAAGTAGTACCACCATAACTTCTTTTCGCTAAACCGAATCCAGTCTTGAGGAAGAATTGCATCGTCTGGATGCACAAGAGGTAGCATCGTACCATATGTATCGGTAGGCGCATTGCTCGCAGCGCCAAGCTTCCTGCCGCGTGGTTGATGGAGTCATAACAATTCGCAGCGTCATTGCTGGAAATGGCACATGGGACGTGTAAAACATTTGATTGGTCAAAGAATAACTGTTTCAGCATGGAAAAGTTGATGGTTGTTTTTCCAGTGGATGCTCCTTGCTCCGCCGGGAGGATCGTCTGTGCACACATCCTATACATCACACGCTTGGCAAAAATGACTTTCAACCACCAGTTGAAGTTGCCTCTAGTAAAAGTATAGTCTGAGTTTTGCAATTTGCGTGTTACCAGCTAGCTTTTCCAGAAGTACTGTGACGCCCTGTTGCCATCTGGGTAGGGGCATTCCCCTTGTGGAGGCAAGGTTAATATTTTGCACTTGAAGAGAAACCAGCAGGGGATCCGATCATGCTGCCTTGTAATGGCCAAAATGCCTCCCACTCTTGGATGATGCAGTTGACTCTTTGGCCATTACCCAAAACGAGTGAAAATCCTCGTCTGTAACCCCCGTATTATGCTAAGGAATATCGTTCATGTCAAGACGTAATTGAGCAGCCACTCTCAGGAGGTCTACGGTCACTTTATCGCACTCTTCAGGGAACTGGTAGGTAGCCTCGAGGATACGTTGAGCCGCAGCGGTGTCACCTAGAGGACCAATTTCATCTGCCAACGTTCCACTAGTAATAGGGGCTCTAGCACCAAGAGAAAAGCGGCTCCCAAGGTGTCGCTGGCAAGCGAGTTCAACGGATTGTTTTGTGTCATAGGTGACATCCGTTACATCTATACTTGCTTGTACTCGCAGGACGGACCTACCCTTTGGTGGACGAACCCCCTTGTTGATGGTTCTCTTGCGCTTTCGCTTTGCTTCCGACTGTATGATGCATAAAATCTCTTTCTCTGTAACATCGTCACTCCCTGATCAAGCTAGTGACAACCGCCAATGTAGGTGTTTACGTCTCAACTCTGTAGCCTGTGCTTTGAGCTGAAAGAGTTCATCGAGACAGGCCTGTAAGCGGGCCTCAACCTCGGAGCGGGTGAGTAGCAAAGGTTTTTCAATCCCAGCACGCCAAGCCGCTCTGCACAAGTTTCTTGTGTCTGGAACGTGACCATCATGCCATTTTAGTATCCACTTAAGAATTGACCGCCATTTGAGCCATTGCCCCACTGTGGGTCAGTATTCAAATGCACAGCTCTTGAACTTACTACAGGTTCTATCTGTGGAGGACATGATTTCTCCCCATTCTTTGTCCCATGATTTATGCAAGTCCTGCATCTTTTCGGGGGGTAGTAGGCCGCTTGAGCTCTCAAGGCATTCTAATTTCTGAGGCATTCTGTGTCTTTGTGAGAGCTGAGAGAGTCTCTGACAGTATTGGTGGCAAATCCGAGAGATCTTACAGTTAAGTGTTCTCGCCATTGGCATAGCAATCGCTGAGAATTTTACACCAAACATTAAGGCAGCGCTCAGCTCTATAACAAACACTCAGTGGTCACCCACACAGTACCAATGAGGGTAACAAATAGCATTATTCAATACCAGGCCTGGTGTGCTGAAGATTGTACTGATAGCAGTGCTACCCCTAAAATGAGAGTTGGGAACTTTGTCGCCTATGATTGGTTCAAATAAGCATGACATTTGGCATGACTCCCTCAGCAAAGTAGCCAGCCTCTCATCGTATACATTTTAATTAGCATCGATTGCTAGGACAACTTCTTTGCCATCATTCCTCCATTGGGTGATCGCTCATTATGTCGTCAACAAAAATTGTAGAAGGGTAACCAAAATCTCCTTTTGCCTCAAAAAACCGCCGGTGCTGCTCCCATACTGTGCGCCCACGAGAGGATTGCCCGGGCTTGCAGGGAAGGTATGCGCAAATGACTCGTGTTGAGGGATGGTCTCGTCCCAGTTTTAACCATGACCATCTGCCTAGTCCAGTTGGATCAGATCCCATGTAGGTAACCACATCCGTCAATTTACTAACAGCTGCTACCGCCGTCCCTCCCATCTGTTCTCATTGAATGCGCTCAATTACGTTGTGTGATGGTAGTCCTTTCAAGGCTTGTCCATTTGCAAGTAGGTCTAAGAATCTGGAGCTGAGGTCCTGGAAGCTCCCATCGCACTGAAGTTCACACCCAGTGAAGAGATCTATGTGCGGGTGCTTAATTAAATACTTTAATCAATCCAGTTTCCATGTATGTGTGAAGACTCCAAGACTGGTACAATTCTCAAACATTTGACGCACCAAACCAGTTGTCTTCTTTTTGGTAAAAAAACCATGCCTCCGTCCTGTAGTATTTCAACGGTGCATTGCATTTCCCGAACCTAAACCTCCCTGGCCTGGTTAAGTTGCACCATTTCAACTGGGACGGTGTTATCCCTGTAGTTGTCACTGTCAGCATCCCAAAAACGATTATTCATAGATTTCTCAATGTCAGAGTGCTGGACTTCGCAAGACTCGCAAAAAGTGTTTTATCCCCTAAGAAGCTTTCAATATTTATGTTTCAGTTCAGCGTTTTGTGCAGCCGCAAGCCATCTGTCTTGTCTACGTTGGCTCTTGGAGTGCTTGGCGTTACGCACACATGCTGTATACCCGGCTTCCCCTGTGTTGCTTGAGGTTTTGTTGGCACTTGCAACATGCACTCCGTAGAGTGCAGTACCAGTGGTAGGGTTCGCTACCAGGCCATTGGTTCCCACCCTGACCAAGGATCCTGGCCTGTGGACACTTTGTCCATCTCACAGTGTCCAAATGAGATGGGAGACCGTGCGAACTTATGGCCCCTGCAGAGTCACACTGCTCCCCGGATCTTGGGGGCAAGTGACTCCACTTCCACTAAGGTGGGGGGCACCCTGCTGGGAAGAAATTCCAGCTAACATGTTGGTTAATTGCTGCATCTGGGCTTTCAGCTTGCTGATCTCAGCAGCTTGGGCGGCGTTTGTCTCTTTTGAATCCGCCAACTGTTTGGTGTACTCACGTGTGCGTAGTACTCTATTTTGGGTAGCTTCTGAGTGAACTGTCGAAGTACTGGACATTGCTGCATCGCCGGTCAAGTGTGAGACCGCACTGATCTTGCTCCCGGTGTCACATGCCTTTTCACCTGCTTTGTACCCTAAGCTGTGGAGTAGACCCTTCCAGACAGTGCTGGTCATATCAATCAATGTAGGCTGGGAAGTAGGGCCACCTAACGCCTTCCTCAGGTAGGGATCATACCTTGCATTATCAGCCAAGTAGGTGTCACTTTTCATCGTAAAGTGAGAGGTAGCGGTGAGTGTGACTGGATCCCAAGAGGATTGAGCCGCCAACTGAGCCTTTTCCAAATAAAAGGAACGCATAAGCCTGGAACATGTGCTTTCTGAGTACCCACATTGTCGTAGCCAGTGGTACATAAAACAAGATAGATTGGCCACAGTTTTATGGGTAAATTTGTACTTTTCCCAATATAAAGGGTCATGAGGATCATATGATACCACTACACTAGACATCCCTGTCTCCGGGCCCTTACCAAGCATCACTACAGTGTGGAAAATTTGATCGTAGTTGAACCTAATGCGTTGAAGCTCTTTCACCTAATGCGTTGAAGCTCTTTCCTGATTGTAGTGCAGGCGTAGGGTGGCTTAGGTGTTTTGTATCGACAAGTGCGATTCCCTGCTTCATCCAGGACCTCCGCTGGTTCCATTCGCACCTTCACCTTGTAATCGTACAGCTGGACTTCTCCACATTCGACAATGGTAGTGGTGATGTTGTACCCCACACTAATGTGCCCATGTTTGTGGTGTGCGCAAATCCTTTCTATACTTGGATTTGGTTCAGGCACTTCCATTATGCATGCTTAGGGACGGAAGGCAGAGAGTAAATCATTAGTGTCAACCATGGTCTGAAGGAGTGGCTCTGGGCAGAGCCATGCAGCATCAATAGCCTCAAGGAAATACGCAAACTTGCTCGTGTGTGGAAAGGGATCAAAGGACAGTTGTTCTTGCTCCTTGGGGTCGCTCAGTAGTCGAAACTCGCGTATGCCCAGATAGAAACGTTGATGTCCGGTAGTGTCTTGTCATACCACTCCAGCGTGCAAAGTTGGCCGTGTCGACACAGTTTCTTTTCGGTTTCTTTGAGTCTGTGGAGGAGGAGTTGCTTCACTCCTGTGATACAGAGACTGCTTTGCACACTGCAGAGCGTTTTCTTAGACTGCAACTCCCAGCACTGTAAGGCCTTGGGGCTGATCCGGAGGTTGGACTTCCTGAGGTCTATATTCATAGATTCAATAATCAGTCTAATGTCAGCCAGACTGGAAAATAGATTCACTTTGATGAAGACAGAGGTAAGTCCTCTGTCTTCTTTTTCCCGTCCCTTTTTTGACTTACCCTGCTTGTTCTCTGGGTCTTTGGCCAGACTCCTATTTCGGTGGGTTTCAAGTCGTGCAGCGAGCTGTGCCTCTGTAACTGGTGACTGTTTAAAAACATATCCGGTGGATGATTGAAACCATCCTAGGGCAGAAGCATAAGTCATTGGCCAGTGAGGACTGTTCAAGGAATCAAGGTTGGGAAGTGGGGTGTTGTCGGGTTTAGAACCCCTTGATAGGAAAACCGCCGAGGGATCCAGGGCTTGAACATAATCGAGTAAGTTTTTTAATTCAGCAAACATCATTTCCAGATGCTCCTTGTCCGGCTGTAGTTGCATGTCTATTGAAAGCAGCATTTGCCCACTCGCTGGATCTAACATTGTGGATGGATTGGACGGAGTAGACAGGGAGGAGGTAGTAGCTGTAGAGTCGACTGTAGAGGGAGTTGGAGCAATGTCTTGTAGGTTTTTCTTGGGAGGGCTCTTCTCATCGCCTGAGCATGCTGCCTCTCCATCGGAGTCGTCATCTCTCCATCCAGGGTCATGTGTAGTTAACCCTGTCTTCACAGGCATGAGAGGGGGCTGCAGCTGAGTGGCACCTGCTAGCTGATCGGCTCCTTTGTCGTTACTGTCAGCTATATCTTTGGGGCCTGGGCTTTGTGTCATACATTTGTGGGAACCAGATGAGGCATTGGCTTTGCTGGAGTGAGCACCTACGTCATCCTCCCAGTCTCCGTTTTCAACACTCCTACCGTCTTTGTTGTCAACTTGAACCTCCTGCGACTCTCAAATGGTAGTCAGTTGCTTAGGAGGGTCGTCCAATTTTGGCAGCAAAGAATCGGGAGACTGTTTAGTGTCATCTTCAAACTCCACTGATAAGGGGGCAAAGCGGTTGGGTGTTGTGTTCGTTTTGGGATGAGAGACGACAAATCAAACTGGCTGAGCCTTGTTGTCCTAACAGAGCAATACCTTCGTGTGCTGGTCGCAAGGATTTGGACAAGTCAAAAGAATATAATACCTCAGAACCCTTTGAGATACACACCAATCTCGGGTTCTCCTGGTTTCGGGAAAGTCGAAAAGGGACCAAATTCCTCCCGGGGTATTGCTTTAGAGCATTTTGCTGCCTCAATCTATGCTGCGATCATAAGAGAGCCTGAGTAGAAGAGCAAGGTATAGGTTGTAGTGTTTTCAAGTTCGAAGAATAAGGTTGGGTGACGGATTAGGAATTCTTTATTGGGAAAGGTATGACAGCGCTTGCCTTTGGAATTGGTGACAGCAATGTGGCCCAGAGGAGAGGCAGCAATCGACAGCTGGAAGGGTCCCCATTTTGGGTGTGCCTTTGAGCGATCTTGATGCTTGCACTTAAGCACCTTTTGCCGAAGTGACTCTCCAACTTTCAATCCATTGAGTTGTAGCAGTATCGTGGGTGTATTCTCATCCTCATCGTTAAAGTCATAACGTAGTACTTCTCCAGGCATTGGTGGTGGAATATCTGCGATGAGGTCAGCATATATCTTTGGGTTGAGCCAGTCCATCTTTACGGAGTTTTGGACCTGTCCAGTAGAAGATAAAGCTGATGAAGCCTGCTTTTCGGAGGCATTTCAAATTTGTCAGCAAGTCGAGAGGGCTGTAGTTCCATGTCTTCCGGTTCCTCCGTCGTGAGGGGATCTGTGTTTTCTCTCTTTATTCTGTCGTGGTGGTGATATGACTGGGGACCTCACAACAGCGCGTTTGTTCCCTGAAGTCCGGGGAGGGGAAACCCCTTCCATTTCGACGTTGGTCGAATCACCGTGAGGGTGCTGTGACGGTTGGTGTGGCATGTCTGTGTTTTTGAGATGGGATCGAATAGCATGTTGAGAGAGAAAGGAGAGCTGCGTTGGTTGCGAAGTGGCGGAGGCGACAATGCCGTGTGAGCGAGGAAGGGGAGGGAGCTGTGTCTGATCCCTGAGAATCGTGATCAAACGAAGAGCGAACTCGGAGTCTTTGTATATTTTTTCACAAACGGTGGATTCGAGCACGGAGAGTGCGGTTGGAGAGAGAAGGGAAGGGAGTGCTGACTGTGAGAGTAGAAGTTGTTGTGAGAATGCGGTCCTATGTGATGGAGAGGGAGGAAAATGGCCATGGTCTCGGTGTTAAGGTGCCATTGCCATCAAGCCTATGCGGTGGATAGTAGATCCAACGTAGGGTCTACAGAGGGGCATTTGTGGATCCTAGTCAGGCGGTGACATGATGCTTTTTGTAGGAAACATGACATCATTGGTCGTCACTATTGTACAGTACCATACTCACCATGAACGTCCCCTCTGTTTTGGTCCAGCGACATCTGTCTCCCTGTATTTCACTCATAACATATCACGTTCGACCGCGGCAAATACTCGCCAGCGTGTCGTCCATTGAAGGCGGACCTGCGTCGCCATCGCCATCGCCATCCGGATGGTGCAACCATCGCTGCCGACGAAGCTACGGCACCAAAACTAGAATCGAGCTGATTCCCCCGTCGCCAACCTCACAAACATCCAAGCCGTCCCCCATCGCGCCGTACCTGCGTAGCTCCCTCACAGGAATCTACGACCCGGCCACGAACCCGAACAATGTCGAATTCTGTCTGTCCTTCCTCGGCACCTCCTCCGGATCTCCCACAATGCATCGCAACGCGTCCAGCACGGCGCTACGCCTAGGCGGCATGACGTTCCTATTCGATTGTGCCGAGGGCACTAGTCGCCAGTTGCTATTCTGTCGAATCGGGCTTTCGTCCATCTCCAAATTATTCGTGAGTCACTTGCATGGAGATCACGTGTACGGCCTCGTGCCCCTCCTTCTCTCGATTCAGGTGGCTGCCAAGTTAGCCAAGCAGGCCAAGGAAGAAAATCGTATGAAGTGGAAGAGGAGAAGTCCCACCATGGTAGAGAATCGGCCTACCTTGGAGATATACGGCCCACCGGGGTTGTACAATTACATTGCCATGAATTTGGCATTGTCGTGTGCCAAGTTGAATTATTTGAATGTAGTGGTGACAGAATTAGTCGGCGGAAAAGAAGAGAGAGGACAAACCAATAACAGTGCCGTGGGGTTGGGGAATGGAAGGAGGGGGCGGAGGAATGTGTTCTTGAGTCATTATCCTGAAGTAGAGACGGGGTTGTTGAAGAGGCGGTTTTTGGAGATGGTGAGTGCATGATGGATGGATTTCATGATGACGTGACCGTTGCAAGTCATTGTATGAATGGAAAAACGAGTACATTTTTATATCGGTTATATTTGATGTTTCTTTGGCAAACTGCGAAACCGAGCACCAACAATGCACTCTTTCCATAAACTGTCCATGTTTTTTGTTGTGCTTGACAGGGCAGCAAATTTGAGCCCCATCTTGGTTTCATTTCGTATATTGTATTTGTAACTTCCGTATGATTTTGTTCAACTGTGTTATTGCACTGCTGCCTCATCCTGAAAACTTCTCCCTCCATTTCAATCGATACCATAGAATAAAGAAGAAAAGACTTGGATAATATCGTCTCCGCAACCAATTGACGAAAAGCTGATCGAAAGTGACATGCTAATACAACAAAACGGATTTCGAGAACTACCCAATGAGGTCTTTTCAGGCTTTGATCGACGTCTGTTTATAAAAGCCGCAGAACTTGATCATTTAAATGGAGTACAAACGTTTGGATATACTGTAGAAGAACTCGCACCGCCAGGTAATATCGATGCAGAAAAGGCCAAGTCACTAGGCCTCCAACCTTCTAAGAAATACAGTCTTTTGAAATGTGGTATACCCGTCACCAATGATGACGAATCAGCAATCATCGAACCCAGTCAAGTCTTGACTCAAACATTCCGTGCACGAAAATTTGCTTTTTTGGCAGATCATCGTCTTGTTCCTCCCCCAATGGCCCAACTATGCGCAAACTCTGACGTTTTGATACATGAAGCAACACTCTCAATTAAAGATGGTATTGACAAGGTCAAAATACGAGGACACAGCACTGCTTACAATGCTGGAATGGCAGGAAAGAAATTTGGATGCAAAGTTGTTGTCTTGAATCATTTTGCTGGAACCAGTTCAAACCAAGAAAATGTTGATGAAATTGTGCAGGAAGCCAGGGATGGAAATGAAGGTGCGAGTCAGATTGTTGCAAGCTATGATTTTATGGAGTTGTGGGTTCCCAGAGGTGGATTTGAGTTTGATAGCCATACACCCATAGAACCAGATGGTGAAGACTCGACAAAGGATGGGGATGACGTTGTAGCATCACGTCTTGTTCCAGATGATAAAATCAATTGTTAGCTTTAAACTCTTACTCTGTACATGATTCAAAACAGTTGAATCGCTTGTTGAAGTTACTGCCACACTAGCTGCCTTCTTTCAGTCTTTGGAGACAAGACTTCCATGCTAGTTTTCTTAGAAGCGAAATAAATCAACTTACATTGTGCTCACTCTAAAATTTATTACAAGAGCATCAATGTAGAGGTGCATGACATTTGACTGGACAAACATTGTTCAGGTCACCCACCTACAAGATTCACGCAGCAGTGTTATTATGATCGTGATAGTTTTTGGATTACAGAAGAATGGTGTGTATGTGTTAGGCCAAAAGCTTGACAAAGTTCGGTTGCTACGCAATCGCAAAGTCGACTTTTCGATTCCTTGTCCGCCTAAACTTTGCGGAGGATTTGCATTTTGCCACTTTGCAATTCCTCGTCAAAAGTGATTTAGCCCGGGATTTTTGTGAAGACAGCCAGTTTGGCATCGATTGAGAAGCCCAACGGAAAGATTGGCATCAAACACTCCGCCCATGACAGAATTATGCCAATTTGAAGTGGCACCTCAATTCATTTTGTACAGTTTTTCGAGTCAATGCAATTTCTTAGGAATTGTAATACCTATGTGTTAGCATCAACATTGCAATTCCTAGGACTTGCAAATGTGCAACAAAAGTTTCGTGAGTGCAATTCCTTAGGAATTGCAATAGAGTACCGAAAGCTCGTGAATGCAATTCCTTAGGAATTCCAATTGGTATACAATCCAGAACACCAAAAGATCTCATGTTACGCGGGGACTTAATACATAGATCACAACTGACACTTGGATGCATTTTGGCGCCAAAATTTTTACCAAATGCTACCAAATTTGAGTTATTCACACTCAAATTTAATTAGGCTGTGGACAAAGAATTGTTCTACGTATTCGTAGGGGGTTTACAAATCCTCCGCAAAGTTTAGACCGACAAGGAATCAAAAAGTCAACTTTGCAATTGCTTAGCAACCAAAGTTTGTTAAGCTTTTGACCTAACATATGGACTCAAAGCTTATTATGCCTGATCCAAGTGTGTTCAGAATGAATCCGAGTCACTTTTGGGAAAGTCATTGTCACACTTGATAGATAATGTCAGATCATGGGATCCGTAATCCAATGCATGTCAAGACTGAAACCTCACTTACTATATGAAGACATTTTATGTCTTGCAGAGTCATAACAATGACTACAAAACAAAATCTGAGCTTTGGAAAAAACTGGCAAATAGTACCCTTTTTTGAAGCAGAGGTGTTTCACTTTCATTTTGCACACTGTTTCCTCAACAGAAAATCAGCAAATATCTGAAAACTAATTATTCTCTAAATTGTTTGCAAGAACTTGTGATTCCATTATTTTATAAATTTGGAAAGAGCACAAAATTGATGTGAATAAAAAATAAATTGGGGTCAGTTTAAGTCATATTTGGTCCTGACTCAAACTGACTCATACCATCTCAAGTGAAAGAATATGACTCAATATGACTCAATTTGAACAAAGGGATGCAATAGCTATTAAACACATATGAAATCTTTCATGGACTCATTTTGAGTTCTGTTGAGTCATTTTGAGTCAAACCGAGGCATTAAGAAATGACTGACAATGACTGAAAATGACTCAAAATGACAGTAGATTGTCTATTGCAATCTATTGAGGTTTACGAGTCACGAGTCACAGGTCCCATGATGTAAGTAGGCTTTCTCGTGATTTTTTATTTTGATCTAAGAATTATGCACTTGCAAGTATCATCAAGATGTTGGCCAATCTTACTTCCTCTAATTTGAAAAGCTGGATTTGGCCAGTTCTTCCTGTGGAGTTTTTCTTCAAGAAAGGTTCTATTCCACAAATTGTGACATCCATTAACATATAATAGCAGTCTTCAAAACCAAATGATTATCCAGATGATTCAAAGGACAGTTTTCACTAATTATGATGCCTACTTATTGCTCACTTCAGCATGACTGTTATAGTACAAACAAACCAAAAGCATCAATACTTCTTCTGAAGAAATGCGTTGAAGACACTGCCACCTTTTGATCTTCTATACATCAGCCATATATATATTATCCAACAAACATATGAAGAGATTTTGACATCATAGTTAGCTATTATATGGTAAACCTGTTACATTGACTTGGGTAAAATATTGGAATTGTGGCTAAAGATATCATTCAAGAGTATTTTTAAAATGTATGAAAACAAGCACTGCCTTGCATCAAAATGACACAAACAAATTAGGAGGCACTAATTATTTACTTTAGCTTTTGATTTTTTAATGATAAAAGGTGCCATCCCTTATGAAGATGACAAACATTTTCCGTGCATCTCCGGGTATCATTTTATGCACACCGTTTAATGAATTACACGATTTGTTGTCTTTGTTGAGGATAGTGCATAAATGATGTTGGGGCAGTTGTTTTCTGTTCCCGTGGTTGAAATTGTATTGTCATGTTGTATTGCTATTTGTAGAGGCATAGGATGACATGCAATGTGCACATATAAGTGCAAATGTAGGTATGAAACGTCTTCCTACTCATATAGTCTACCAAAATAATATGCAGAAAACACTCACACAGAATCTTGTATCTATGTCACTGGCCCAGTGTTGCAACTCAGAGTAAATTTTTGTTCGGATCTTCCCCAAATCAGCAATTGTGGTCATTTGCTTGTGTGGTGACAATTTAGGTCAATGTTGGATAAAAGTGTACAATGCCTCTTAGTTGAGCAACCCTGAAAAGAAGAGCAACACTGGAGTCATTCTAGCCCTATTCAAAAATCCTTTCCCTCACAATCTCTAAACTCCAGTAATCCTTTACTAAATGGCATCTTCAATCAAGGCCTTTGAAATTCTTCCCTGGGATAGATATATACGAGTGGAATTTTCAATCCCAAAGTTCTATTCATCTTCCATTGCAAGATCATGTGAAAATTCCATACAAAAAGCCATCATCCATATAAAGCACTGCTGTCCCCTGGAACACATTGTCTTTCCTTCATAACTCCTTGCATCACTATTTCCATCAAACTGCCTTGCATGACATTAGTGCTCTACAATGCACGTGTTTGCATAAGGGGAACAAACACATGTGTTCCATTAAGATTCTCATTAGAGACTGTGTCATGAATGAGAGACAACTTCTATGAATCTCCTTGATGTTCAATTCTGGATAATCAATGGAAACAGGAGCGATTATCACAAAATAATCAAGCATTTCTTACATTTGCTCATTTTCATGTGGAAGTCCTTGTATATTTCCTTACAACTTGCTCCTGTTTGTTGAGTATATTCCCAATTTGTTAACCATAAGGAACATATTGCTAAATTTCTGAAGTAATAATGGTCTTGCACTAATAATGCTGAACATTACCCCTAACCCTAAGACATGGAAAAGAACCAGAAGTTCTTGTACTGCCCTGCAGCTTTACTTTATCATGTCTATGTCAACTGTAGCAATAAACTGCAATTTTACTTGCCGGATAGTTATCAAGGTTTTGAAGAGAAGCATCAAGCTGAGACATTAATGCCATCACATGAGAAGCTGGAGGAGGATGAAACTAAGCCTTCCAAATGTGTAAGGGGGTTCATGGTTCAAAAATTAGAATCAATTAAGCCACTGATGAGATTGTTCAATAATTGCTTTAAAATGGTTGAAAGTGTGTTCATCTTATTATCTCTGTAGATTACTTTGTTCAAAATGATATGATATCTGCAGTATTCTACACTGTGCAAATATGTTCTCATGACAGAAAAGTTCCATTTGAGTGGGCTCTGCAACAAATTAATAGTACACATTAAATTATATTTATCTCATGATCAAGACTGATGCAGTTCTGAGAATTTGTATTGCCAATGGTTTTTACAAAGCAAGACTGCACAATGGTCACAGCTGTTGGCGCTTTGGCACCTGATGTGGGATGCTCACTGAGTCTGGTGCAACCACTCACCCTAGGAAACCGATGTTCTGAAGAATGATGCATGTTGCTGTTGACAATCAAGCCTATCTCTCTTATATTAGAGCTCAAAGAAACATGCTTGGTGCAGTGCTTGGACAATAATTGCTTGCTTCCAGATTTTTCACCTTGAGGAATGTTTACAAAACAATGGCACATGAAAAACTAGGAATACCCAAAGAGAGACTACTAGTAGTGTATACTCAAACATGGGAGTAGACATTGCTGTACTTTATTTTCTGAGGCTGAGAGTGGATTGTGACAGGAATATACACTTGGCTAGTAAAATTATAGGGGGCAGGGAATGGAACTCCTCAGCCAAGTATTACGACATGCCTTTCCCCCTATTGACTTCTTGCATACAAAGATTATGATTTTCCGATTAAAAAGTCAGCTGTAGGCAATTATCAGACGGTCAATATTTACTAGGTCCTTGTGCTAGTTTTGCATCTTGGACCTAGGTTGCAAATTCCGATTTTGGTTACTGTCCAAAAAACACAGTAACCAGTAACCTATCAGAGTTACTGCAGTAATTGCTGTAGATTCCGGACATATTACTGTAAATTTTGTCAAAATGAGTCTTATTTTGTGATGTCACAGTGTCACAGTGCTTAAGTATTGAGAAAAGTACTTAACTAACTCTTTCTCAGTAATCTTGTGATCACAGTAATCACGTTACTGTCAAAATTAGAAAATATTCCGTAGTAATGCGTAATTCCGCCGGAATTCCTCCGGACTTTGCAACCTAGTCTTGGACAGTGGTAGGAAACCATTCCACCAAGAAACAGTATGGTGCCAGATTTGGTGAATGTCTTGAGATTTTGGATTTTGGGGTGAAATTCCAAATGGAAGAATACCCAAGAGTTAGAGAGAAATTTCTTATCACCACTTGCTTTTTTGGCCTCTCTTTGGTGCTTATTTGCCAACACTATGACAACATCATTTAATCATCTTCTGGAGGAGAATACGGGAGGTTGTCATAGTGGTTGACAGATATGTGAACCTGACTGTTTTCTTTCTCATTTGATGACCTTTCACAACTAAGTTACCACTTTGTCGTGATCCGGTAGGTTCAAAAACTGCATGGGAATCTTGTGCACAGTGTTTAGCTCTGCCTAATGTATGGTGGCCACTATGAGACTTTTATGACTAGGATGGCACTATTATGCCAAATATGACTGATGACCAATGAAGGTCATGTAAGGACCCTGAGGACTTTTGGTGAAGGTCTTTTGACAACCCAAATGACAACCTTAAAATAACAAAACCCTGATGACCCATGTGACAGCAGCGGTAACTGTCATGCAAAGATCGCAAGACTAGTTGGTGATAACCATGCAAACTAAATGACAACATCCCATGACACCTGACAACTTCAGTTGGAAATTTTAGTGCCAAAGTTAAGATTTGCATTTCTTAGATGGAAGAGACTTGTTCAGATATTTGAAATAGCTTTCTGCCCCAAAGCCCTCTTTGGTATCATGATGACTGCTCCAGTCTACTGCACATTTGGTTTTTGGCTTGGTCACAAAATTGATTATGTGACGTTGACTTCTTTTTAACTTGTTTTCATGTCTGTCAGCAACATCAGCGTCTGGACTGTCCATTATATCTTCCATGCAGCTACTGTACATGGCCTTCCTGCAGCTTGAAAACCCACCATGAGACATTCGACAAGGGTAATACTGAAAGGGGGACATACGTTGAGCACATCTTTGATGTAAGAGGTGAATATATAACTGTTGAACTAGTAGACCAGATACTAACGAGACCGCTTTGAGACCCTGGTAATAAAGCTAAAAAGGAAAAAATGTTACGTATAAAATGTGAGGATGTTAAGGAAACAATTAGGTACTTGTCTGGTACTCACGGTGTGAAAATATGGGAAGAAGAACGAAATAAATTGTAAGCCTGAGATAAAAAGCAATACAGGTAACAAAGGCAGTTTATAATTCACTCACCACCAAATCTCTTTCTCCAGATTTTTCAGCAGGTGTTTGTGACATTTGTTAGCATTTTGCATCGTAAATAAACAAACTAAAAGAAGATAACCAATGTAAGTTGAACAATTCTTTCATGCTAGATGAAACTAAATACTTCTACCTCATTTTGCTGAATCTGCATTCGTTCCGGCAGACGCCTTGACAGGCAAACAGTTTTGTTCTTTTTGCCCCTTTCTTTGATTGGCATTCCTTGTCTCAAAAGCAATCTCAAGCCTTTTGGAACCTTGTCATAAGCTAACCGTTCATCAAGGTACTCCGTCACCCGCCAAACCTTGTACAGCCTGGCCTTCCCTGGTTTCTTATTAGAATACAGGATGGTATGGACAACCTTCTCTAAGGCATCCTAATTCACAAATAATAAATGAATCAAATGTGGGGGACACATGAAGGCAAAATGGAAATAGCAAAAAGTAGGCAGTGAAAGGAGTACACTGATACCTTAGCCAAGTGCTTGTTTGCTCTCTCTTGAATCTTTCTCTTGTTGAAAACTTCTACGACATCAGATGTAATGTTGACTTTAGGTTGCCAACTATCTTTATAATCTCCCATCCATCTGATCAAGTACTTTTGCTGACCATTTGGTTCAAACTTGGAATGAAGGATGGTCACAACTGGATGTTATGCTGCTGAATATTGTTTGATTCATCTTCATTGTTAAGACTTGACTTTGATTTACCATCTTCACAATACACAACAGTGGTCTTCTGAAGATCAGACGACAGTCTTTTGCAGGAGGATTTGAAGAATTCAAGTGTGTTGGTCCCCTGTCCTGTTGTCATCTGTGATTGCTGCTGTTCCTTCCTGAGTTTCTTGCGGTTGAACTTGCTCATCAGACAGACCATACCGGCCTGTATCATGCCACATAGCTATCTGTGATTGCTGTTGTTCCTGCTGCTGAGCCTGTTGCTCAAGCAGACACACCCATTCCTTCATTTGTTCCAACATCTGTAGATCACTCTGCTGTTGTGGCTCTGCAAGTTTTGGCATCATCTGCCACTTCTCTGACTTGTTCATGCACTCCATCCGACATTGCTGATGTAGCTGTAGACCACTCTGCTGTTCTGGCTCTGTGCCGGTTTCACCTCCATCTCTGCTGCTTTGTTACTATTGTTCATGGGATCAATCTGAAGTGGTTGCCATGTCTATTGATTCTGGCCAATCTGCTACATCAGCACTACCCATGGAGACTGCTGGATCTGTTGATGGACATCCATCCACTTCTTCTGCTCAGTGTGCACCATCTGCACTATTTCATCGTGCTGTGGAGCACTCCATTCAAACTGTTGCTGCTGCCCATTCCATTGATGCGGCTTCATCCGCTGTGCATACTGGACCTGCTGTTGCAGAAATATCTTTGGAGACTGCTGGTGCTGCCTATGCCAAGACTGTTCCAACTGCCAAGGCTGTTGATGTGGAATCCTCCAGTATTCCTCCACTTGCTGAGGGATCTCTGTCTATGGAGGATGTTGCTCAATCCTTCTATCATGAGAGAAACAGTTGATTAATGATGACTGGTCTTTTATAGAAGCACTGAGATCAAGTACATCATCCAAATCAGGAGAAAGAGTGGCGCTTGTTGAACAATTTACCTCTAGATAGCAATCATCCATGCATGATGATAGTACGTGCCGGGACATCCCTACCCTTTTTGCTCTTGAGACAACAGCTTGTAAGAGGATCTTAACGTTGTCCCCGCTATTGAGATGTACTCATAGATGTTGTTCAGTTGGTGGATTCTTGTCAGAAAACGTTTCTCCCTTGAACAATTGCTCTGCACCAAGATGTATGTCTTGCATCGTCCTTTTGCCTGATTAAGAAATGAAACTTCAATCTCATAATGATCAGCATGTGCATGCTGTTTGCCCCCTGGCTTGATTCTCACAGACATTCCAAATAACTTATTCTCAAGATGTTGAATTTTCTTCTTAACATCTACACAGGCAGAGTTCGCAAGTTTGAATAAGCCATGATTTGACACCCTTCTTTTTGTATCGGCCTTATAACTGATAGCGTCACTGATGAGGTTGAGGGAAGCTAGCAAAATAGTAATGTAGGATATGTATTATTGTATGGCATCATATCACTATTTTCAATTGATAAGACAATTGTAACAGATAACTCTATTTTTGACAAAAGTTCTTTTCAATTACTGGAAAAAATGTGAAAAATATACTTAGATCAAGAAACAGCCTTATGTAGGAACAATACAATAATCCTATGTTGTTTTATTGAACATGATCTGGTTGAAAATAAAAAAAATCTTTGAAAATCCCATCGAGCATAAGCACAACCGCTCCATGACGAAACAATATCGCCTTTTTCGGAAATAGCCATATATCTTGGAAATGGCTTATCTCTCGGGAATAGCGCTATAAATAAGACCATTTCCGATGAATAAGCTTATACCCGAGGAATAAGCTTATTCGAGGAATAAGCTTATTCGAGGAAAAAGCTTATTCCCGAGATTTACATGACTAAGTACTATTCCTATGTAGACATGCTTCTTATTTCCGAGAGATAAGGCTATAACCGAGAGATAAGGCTATAAACGAGAGATAAGGCTATAACCGAGAATAAGACTATAACCGAGACTCGGTTATAGCCTTATTCCTCGGTTATTGCCGTATCTCTCGGAAATAGAAATAAGCTTATTCATGTTCGAAAATTTGCATAACTTCGATAGTACTAATGTAAATATTCATTACCTAATATTGAAGACCTTGCGCAATTCGTGTTGTCGTTGAAATTCAAACACAAATGCGAATTATCTGTTCTCTGTTCAATTCGTCAATCCTACGTATGTAATGTTCGTCTCTCACAAAATCCAGTACAGCTGGCGAAATTGGAGGGACGTTGTATACCGTACCTAAGTTTTGTTCACTCCCTCTGAACGAAAATATTAAATATTTCGTATACCTCAACTTTTGCACAGTTTCCCTCAACCTCGATGGTATACGGTGGATCATGAGTTGCTCCATGAACAACAATTGCACTGGGAAGCGTTTCTTTGAGAAATTCACTGTTCTCAGTCTTCAGACAGTGAATTTTTCTCCAATTGAGCTGGAGACAACTTGAGACACTTCGCTTCCAATTACTCATAAGGTATTCAACATCAGCAGTGCTGGTTATTGGCTGACCCCTGTTTGTGTGTCCACTTTTATTGAATGCTGCAACTATTGCTGCTTCAAATGAAGCTTTCTCTATGCTGATTACATCTTGGCAGATTGAGCATAACCTTTGAAGGAAATCATGAAATTTTTGTCTGTGAGAGTAGGAATGAAAGTACGGTTTGTGCCAGGAAGAATGTGAGCATAATAGGACCAGAATTTTGTTGCATGTGCAACATTGAGACCCCCCCCCCTTTTGTATGGAACGAGTCCGTCATTCAATACAGCAATGCCTTCCCTGTTTGTCTCGACACTGACCCTGCATTGTGAGGCACTTGTCAACATAACAACTCCTTCAGTGTTTGTGGCTATCTTCTTTTGTGCAGCAATGGATGGAGATTTGGGTCTGCTGTGTATTTATTTCTTTGTAGAGAGAGAATGCATCTTCCACTTCACCGAAACCCATGTGATTGTTCAAAGTTGTGGAAGATATGCCAGTTGGTTCTGTGGTATTCTTTTGAGCCTCCCAAAGAGGTGACATTGGAGCAAGCACATGGCCCCCTTGAGTGCACTCATCACCTGTGGCCTCTAGTGTGGGCGACCTGACAGCATGGTTAACAAATATGAATGTTAAAAACCACGGGTCGTCGATTATTTGGTTAAGAAATCATTTTGGGAACACTAAGTAGTTGTGATGTGGCTGTGGGCTGAAAATTAGGCATATGTGGCCACAGGTACCTTAAGTAGGATCTAGTAGTCAAAAAAGCAATGGTCAAATGAGTGAGGGTGCCGGGCACTTTGCAACTTGCGCAATTTGGTGATGCAGTATACTCATCTTTTCAGCTTGTGCTAAGATTGCTTGTAAGTGTCAATAAAAAAATGAATTTGAACTGTAAAGTTTGCAAGCTTTTATCCATGTATGACACCCTTTCAAGAGAGTACAAATAATGTTCATGTCAGCTGCAGGGGATGTAACACCAATTTCCTCCACTGCGCTGATTGTGATTTGCAAGTTGATCTAAGAAATTGATCATTTGTGAGATTTGGACATACTCTGGCCTCTTACATGAGACGTGTTAAACGTCGAAGAGATCTCTACACAAGATTGTCGAAAGGGTAAATGACAACGTGTAGAATATGCAGAGGTCGATTCTCATTGACACCATGATCAGGGGGTGGAAAACAATCGCTTCAGAGATTCAGTTGAGTGCTGTTTTGACTACAACAACAGGGGTGATTTTAACAAAGATGATACTGATGATAGTCAATCAACCGCAGAAGATTGTATAGATAACAAAAATCAGTTCAATCCATTAGTCATACAGCATGTAATGGAAGACCAGTTGATGGCATGGGATGAGAAGCAAAACCAAATATTTGAATGTTATCACGATTACATAATGTGTCACCTGGATCTGAATTCTCCACCTATGGAAGAAGATACCCCGTTGGATAATGACAAAGATGTTGCTGATGATTCAGACATTGCATGTGAGGAAGCCGATTGTTATTACAGCCATGATGATTTTTTGTTCTTAGACACTCTGGAAGAAAATTATAAGTTCCTAAGAAAGAATAGTGTTCAGAAGTCTCGTAGTCAAAACCAGCTGTATTTCTATCAGAAGTATATCCAGAAGGCCAAAAGTAATTGTGACAATACACGGGGTTATCGTGGTTTGGTTGGTAGAGCGAATGTCGACAGTCATGAGAACACACATATATTTGTGTGCAAAAGGACACACCAATATCATTACCTCATCATGCAACTTCCCAGTGAATACAAACAAGACTTTGTGACATACAACAATGAGAAATTTGAACTGTTTGGATTGGGGTCCATAAATCACAATAATCTCAAGACAAAATTCTCACTTGAAATGAAAGACGCTAAGAGATTCTTTACAAATGGCGCACACTCCATCATGCTGAATTTTGAGGTTCCAAAGGTATTTAACATAAACAATCATGCATGTGTCGGTTTGGAAGAGATGATTAGAATTATGGCCGGTCACTATGGATTGTTTGGATTTGCCTGGGATGGTCAAACAAAGGAGCTGAACCATGACGGTCTGAATGGTACCCAAGCAATGGCCTTCCTCGTCAATGACATAGTCAATGCCATGAAAATAGAGGCATTTTCTGATGAGTCTATTCGTAAGACAGGTATTGGCTAGGTGTACTTTTGGAGTGACTCGTTCCTTCAATATTTTGTTAAACAAAAGGATAACGGTGCCTGGATTGTGTCAACAACCATTCACCCTCCACTGGAGGAAATGAACTCTGGCAAATACTCACATGTATTGGCAATGGGGAAAGTACTGAGGACCACACACCTGTTATTGAATACTACCACAGAGAGGTCAAACAATTGATGAAGGAATTGTTTACCTATTTTGGAGTCGCAAATGAAATTCGGCGTATGTCAGTCGGATTCCTATTCCACTCATCTGATAGACCAGAAAGACAATTTGTCACTACCGCAAGAAAGGAGGGTCACATCAGAAAGTGCTCCAATTATGCCTACGGTGTTGACTTCGACAGACTACCAGCATTCAAGGAATTCTACAAAGAAATCACTTCCACACTTCTTTACCGTACTCACTTTTCAGAATCTTGCCAATGCAACAAATGTTTCCGCTGGAATATTGATCCTAAAACCCATTTCAATCAAGTTGCCCTGTCCCAGAGAACTACCCTCTGGGACCAGATGAAATAATTTTGGAAGGAGAGTCATTGAAGCCACCACATGCTCTAAGACCTGGAATGCGATTCATTGGGCCAGTATTACTCACAGAGAAATTCATGGTGTCAGTTTGTGTGTTTGTGTATGAGACAAGGAGATGTAATTATTGGTCGAAGGCAAACATGGAAGACTATCTGTGCACATGCAATATGAGACAATTGCGGATCTAGCATATTGAAGCTTTGGTAAAAACAGACAAAGCCAATCAAATGAGATCAGTGGTTGATGCTTTGGTGCCAATAGTATGGCTTCCAGAATATGATTGCTTTAAGAGACACAGATCTCCCATAGTGCCTATGCATGCAATTGTACACAACACGATGGCACATGTTATGGATTTTTATCACAAGATTCTCTTTAAGTGGAAGAGGTTTAATGAGTTCATATGTTTTGCCAATAAGCTTATATCACACATCAAATCCTTCAAGTTGGAATGGTGTAAGGTGAAAAGTCTTCAAAAGGCATCATGGATTGGAGAGAATAAAATGGGCTTTGTCCGTCTGTCTTCCTATTTGTATGGGATGTCTTTCCTGAATGCAAAAATTAATTCAGAGCTAGGCATGCATGTGGCAGACATGAAGCGTATGATCAATGCTTACCATACCCTAGTATCTTTGTTGATGTCAATGAAACAGAATTCTGAGTATAATGCAGAGGACAACATGAGACTGTTCATGTCAACGGCTCACTATGCACACCTACATTTTGGTAATTTTTCAGATTCTGAGAACGGCGCAAAATGAAAACATTGACCAGCAGTCCAACAAGAGTAATGGGAAGGCCAATGACTTCGTGCAAAACATTTTAAGGGAAGACATACTTGAGTTGCTGGAAAAATTGGATATTCAAACAGCCAGTGGCATGCAAACCAACAGAGCCAGACTTGGACAGATGCCAATGAATCGCCCGAGACAAAGACTCAAAGAGATGGGTGCTGCAACCAATGGGAAAAAGTAGACTTGCAGGAACAACTATTTAAAATGTTGCTTGGAAGGGGTGCTGAGATGACTGCAACGAGCAGTGTGATGCAAAATACTGAGCCAGGAATAGCTATTAAGAATGATGACTTTGTATGGAATAAACAAGCTTGCCTTATTTTCCTGGCTGGCATTGAGGACCAGCAAGAGTACAAGTCCGAATTGACTTTGGCCCATTGACTGGACGTTGAACCATTAAGGCAGCCAAGTACTATTCCTACATGAAGTTGTACTTGTTTTGACAAAAAATTCTTGGATGTGAAGCGTCAGATAGTCTGTCCGTAGATTACTATAAGTCACAATAAAAAATATTGTGCACGTATGCACATAAAGTGCCATCATCCTAGCATGATCCCACAATTTTCACAATGTTTGCTATCTGACATCAACATCAGCATAGAAAACATACCAATTTCTACGTGTTGGACTTTGAACTATTATTTTAATTTAGACCCTTAACTGGAGCTAATTTTAGGTGGTGATCACAACAAGCTGAGGATGTGTAGAGCTGGACTTAAGCTCTCAATATAGTCCCAAAGGATTTTGCATCCTTGGGCGGGTCTCAGGGGTTGGATATTGAGGCCACACGAGTGGCCAAAGATATCTGACATATAGTGGGCCAATGTCAATTCAAACTTGTACTTAGGTCCACTGACCTTAATCTGGTAAATACAGCTTTTAGGTGACTGCACTTGTCTGAAACATTAATGGAGCTAATATTTGATCCTGAACACTTGCAGGGAGGCAAGAGACAAAAATTCTTTCCAGGATCCAAAATCGTTCTTTTGTGTGATAACAATGATCCTGATGACAAAAGGGACCTGTCTCAGTGCATTTGCCTCTGTTCAAAGATGAATTCTCTAAAGGAAACATTATATTTGTAAGTGGTAGGACATGTGACATAAATTACAAGTTGCATAGGAGTCAATACAAAACGCATGGCCACATGTGCCAAAATTTCAGCCCCACCATATAAATTACAAAATTATTAGTCACTCAACGCCAACATACAATTAGCATGATAAATATGACACAAACAACATATCCTTGACAAAAAATAATATTGTTAACCGCAGCCAGCTTGTAGGGTCTCCGTCACCATTGCCGCATGCACCGTGGGAAAATGTTACACTCCATGGAAGGCAGTATTGAAATTACAGTTACAATCAAACTGACTTTGTGTAGTTCAGAACACAAGGAGAAACAAGTCAATAAGGAAACAAGCAACACAATCGTGATCGATGCTCAAACTCCAAATACTCAATACAGCAAAAAGATTTAGAACGCAACACTTCCCTGCACATTGCATGACAAGTGAGCTGCTTGTCAATCAGTCGTTGCAGGATGGATTGTCCTCGGAGAGGCAGCTTACATTCCAGTTCTTACTGTGGAGGTCCCAAGGGTTTTGAGACAAAGAATATTGACATTGTTTATGTCAATAAAACATTTAGATTTGATCATTGCTGCGGAATTATTGGCAGGGCAAATGGGTTTGGCATGTACGACCGATTTTGTGCAAAAAAAGGATGCTCTGTCAAAGCTCATCTCAAATCAAAATTCATCCCAAAGATCTCTCTTTTCTTTGCACCTGGCACAAATGATTCTGCATTCTGTTGACATTTTGTACATGTCTTGAACGGACTGAGAAAAAGCAATCAAATGACTTTGTAGAAGTGGCTTGAAGCAATGGAACGAATGACTTCTAAAGTCTCTGTTGTTGCTTCAACTGAGCCTCGTTTGATAGCGCACCCATCCAACCCATATCTCTACAGATTTAACTGTGACAGTACTGATTGGAAAGCAATTATTAATTCAATCATCACATTTCTGAAGGAAGAAAAGCTTCATATCGACAAACGTGATGGAAATGTAAAGCATACTCTCATTGTCACAAAAGACTGCTAGGAAACACAGGAACTTTCAAAAATGTTGGTATGGCTTAAGTTGTGTTTTTATCATGCGTCTTCAATGTGTATTCGGGATTTTGTAACCATCTGTGCATATCATGAGCTGTTACACATGCTGTCTGATTCCAAAGATTATTACAATGCTATTATTATGAGTGATGTCTCAACTTGCGGACCACTATCAAAAAGTATGTGCATCAAGGCTTCCAAGACAACACTAATTTGATGTGTCAGTTGCTGAAATCTCCTGGGATTGATGTACTTGAGGAGTTGTTTGTATGAATACTTCCCAGATATTTGTAAACAAGTAAGTGTAACCCACCTGTAAAGTAGAACAACCATTTCCATATCATTTCCATGTATTCATAATATGTCAAGGCAAGAAAACCCGTTTATTTGAGAATGTGGTTTGTGTTCATTTTTATACCTGCATCTATGTAGGAATCAGTGAAAAGGCAAGTGACCACGCTGTGAAAAATTTCAGCCCCAGCAAAGATGCTAAGTACAGCTATCCAAATCTACCAAAATGCACCGCATACCACATAGTGGTGATTTAAGAATAGCCCACCACCCCGCTCCAACGTCGTCATCAAGCAATCAATGATGGAAAATGATAATGCTATAAAAACTGTTACCTTGGTGAGTGCAATTGCAATAAGAGAGTGTGGAGTACAGCGGGCGGGCACAGTTCAAACAAAATCTCACCGATCATCTCAAAGCAGGCATACAATGACGCTGAAACTCAGATAAGTAGAGAAGGGGAAAGATATCAACTTCCCAGCAATGTAGCCAAACTCTCCTTTTTTGTTGCGCTCTGTCTTGATGGCACCAAAGACATAGACGGTGGGGTTGATAAGGACCAAAATAATGGCAATGGCGGTGAGGTAGCACATGAGATTCCTCTCTATATGATTATCTCATTGCTTTTGGCAGAGATCGTTAAATGTATGGAATATTACAAACAAGACCTGAGTGCGTTTTTTTCACTTTTTATCTTAGACAATATTTGAGACATTGAACATTGAAATGCTTGCTTATGAGTTGATGACGTTGTTCTCTTCTAAAGCACGACAAATCATCACCCCCTCTACATCTTCAAGAATACGTGATTTTGTTCAGGAGGAATATGCTCTAATGTCTAATGTTTGATGTAGACTACTTGGGAATTCAACCATTGCTGGAGCTGACCAGCTTAACAGTTTTATTGCAATATATGTGGGTGGGTGTATATGTTGGACTCCAAATTGGCACTGGTCCCGTGCTGGAACTGGGGCCAATTTTTCATCCAGTGCTGGAACTGGGATGCTGACGTCCCCATACAGGTACTCATTCTGAAAATGACGTTGAGTGCCAGTATGGGGACATGTCTTGATCGATGGTAGAGAAGTAAGAACCTTGACTTTTTATGAGGTAGGTAAATAAATAGGAGTGGTTTCGCACGAGTAATAGCCCTTGCAATCAATTAAGGTAACAAAATGACCACACATGGATCAGCCTTTTATTGCGTGATATAGGAACAAAGCAATGATTCACAATGAATTAATAGCGGTCAATTTAGGTAACAAAATGACCGCGTGCTGATCAGCCTTTGATTGCGCAATACAGGAACAAAACGATTGTTTGCAATAAATTACTAATCTCAGTCATTACCATTCAAACCCACTTAAGAAATATTGCCCATCAGCGAACCATGTTTGATTCAGTCTAAGGGCATAAGGAATTACTTCTATATAGAGGATATGTGGCAGCCTTCATGATTTTAAAATAGTGAAGAAAACGACCGGTTGTCACAAGAAAAAGAAACCATGCCAGTCTAGCCCACTCAAAAAGTGTTGCCCCGGCAGCGAACCATGGTCAATTCCATAAGAAGGGCATAGGATTGGGTAATATTGGAACTGGAACCAGTGCCAATATGGGGCGGGTGCCAATATGGGGTTTCAAGGCTTTGGCTCAATTCCAGCACTGGACACCCAGTGCTGGAACTGGGTGAGACTGACTTACTTTTTTGGTCAAAGTTCCAGCACGGGGCGCCCTGTATTGGCACGGTGCCAATATGGGGATGTGCCTTTTTAGTGGGAGTTTGATCCATGTTGATAATATCAGTTAATCTCTTGGATCTTTGTCCGTAGCCTTATCCTTTATCATGGCAATGCCATGCCTCTGCCTTCTGGCATCTCATGAAAACTCTTCTGTGCTGTCTGTGTGAGGGCTAATGAGTTAAGTTCATGTTTTTATAAAGCAAAGAATAGGTTTCTCTCTTGCATTAATGCTCTTCCCTGATAACTGGGAGCAAGCAGCAATCTCATGTTGCACCATATGATGCTGACCTGAATTCCTTGCTCCCTTGTCTCAAAAACAATCTGATTCATGTTTTCTCAAATGATTGTCAGGACACTGGGGCAACCTGGGTGACACTTTTGAGCTCTGCTATTTGGACAAACGCATCATGCTTCTCAAAGTCATTGGCAGTTTTGATGGCCTTTTTAAAGCAGGATTCGTATGGGTGCTGTAGGCCAATCATGAGACATTCTTGGCAAACTGAACCCCAATCGGTGATAAGAGTCTGAGCTGCTTGGACAAGATCTCATTTTCCTTGATAGAGTAAGAACACCTCAACCTACCAATGACAGGTAGTTGAATGACATTGAGTTCTTCTTCTCAAATTACAGATTGGTTCAGTTCTATATTTGTAACAGGTCCATGTTCTTTATTGACAATGGGTTCCACATCTTGATTAATAACAGGTCAATGTTCTTGATTGAAGACATGGTTCGTATCTTGATTATTAATTGCTTCTATTTCAACAGACTTGGTAAGAAGTTAAAGCTGGATAAGAATTGACGTTACCATCTTGGAAATACCGAGATCATTCTAAATATATTCAATTAATCTATCTCAACTTTTAAATATGATTTTATAAACACAATTTAAACCTAGTACAACTTCCAAATCACAGCAAGTTAGAAGATAAACACACTGTTTATTCCCTTTTTGTGCCCTTCCCCTTCCAAACATACTAAAATATTTACAACAGTCCTTGTCATTGCAGAGGTAAGAATTTTAGTTGGATGGTTGGAGGGTGATGGAGTCAGCTGAGGAGAAGGCGATGGTATATCCCCATCCTTTTTTACGGTGCATCTAGTGCACTGTAACTAGCTTTCCCCATCATAATCCTTATGGTTCATCTAGTGCACCATAACTGGATGATTCTTACATAGCCTCGGTAGGGATTCAAACAGACACATTTGCCCATCAGAGGTAATCTGGGCTCAGCATCATAATTTTACTAGAAAAAAAATTAGCCTATTTTTTTGACAATTAAGATGGGAATGTTAGGCATATATAATATTACCAAAAATTGTACCAGACAGTTAGGCATATCTCAAAACTTCGTCAGTGTGGGGTGTGGGGTACTTAGTGGGATTTTTTGTTCTAAAATTAATATTTGAAATCTTTCTCAAAAATGTTTGTTGGTTTCCCCTGAACATAGGTAGGAATAGTCCAAAAGTTATAGTGCATTAGATGCACCTTAAGAGATTTCAATGATTTGGTCAAATTGTGCGGTGCATCTAGTGCACCGCAACTGGGGGTGGGGATATGGAGATGGCATAACATGGAGGACACAATGTAAAGGTGGGTGGTGAGTTGCAAAAATCATCTTTGAAGGTTTTGAACCCCCGGCAAGCCCCCTACGGAACATGAGAGAAAATTTACCATCCTGTACCATAAGGTTATGGTGTGTGTGTGTGTGTGTTTTTTTTTTTTTTTTTTTTTTTTTTTTTTTTTTTTTTGTGTGTGTGTGTGTGTGTGTGTGTGTGTGTGTGTGTGTGTGTTTTTGTGTGTGTGTGTGTGTGTGTGTGTGTGTGTGTGTGTGTGTGTGTGTGTGTGTGTGTGTGTGTGTGTGTGTGTGTGTGTGTGTGTGTGTGTGTGTGTGTGTGTGTGTGTGTGTGTGTGTGTGTGTGTGTGTGTGTGTGTGTGTGTGTGTGTGTGTGTGTGTGTGTGTGTGTGTGTGTGTGAACATTAAGTACCGCTATTATTCTACTACATCTAAGATGATATACAGAGACCAGCCATTGATCTCTCATCTGAAAGTTCCCTCTCCTATCCCAGTCTGCATGGCTCAGCTAACCACTGCGGGCAATGCCATTTGGATTGGTTCATGATTGTGTCAGATCTGGTGGGCACAAGTGGTACCTGTTAGCTCCTTCTGGAGTGATTTCATATGGATCTATTGCTGCTGCTACTCGGAGCGGAATGTGGGAGCAGCGGTAACGGCAGAGCCGTCCTCTGGTGCCCTTCTCTTCCAAGAGTGGGCCCTCTCACTGCGTAGGAGCAGTGTATTGGACCTCACTACAGACAAAGACATCCGGGTTCGGATAAAGTTAACCATCTCCGAATACTGTCGATCCCACTTCACTGCAAGGAGAGATGCCAGGCGCCGTTCAGCAGATCTGGCAGCCTCACAGGGCATTCCATCCACAGAGTAGCAAAGGGGCGTAAAGTCCTTGCGCCTTTCTAGGCATGCCTCCTCATACTTGTCTCGCTTTTCGCGAGCAAAGCTCAAGAAGCTTTGCAGAAGAGCAGTTACCATATGACTTGGCATCCGTATCGGTGATCCGGACATCAAAGACAGTGGAGCGAGCTCGCTGCCAGAAGCCATGAGCGCTGACATCTCCTCGGGCCTCCTCTCCAAGCGAGTTGCCATTGGCATTGTAGCGGATCCGGGTTGAGTTCTCATGCCATCACCATAAAAGATGAGTGGTTCGGTTGTGACACGAGATTCTCCCAGAGCCAGGCCACAGAGGTGGGCCCATTCATCACGCACATCATTGTGCCTCAGGGAAACTAGTCCTCCTTTCTTACAGTTGAGACCATGCTCAACCGTGAATCCTGCTCCACATCCATCACACTTTCGGGGTAGTCCTCTGGGGACCATGCCATACCTAAGAGAGATGTTGTCATGCCATTCCTGGAGTGAGAGCTCTGTACCGCTCATGCGGTCCGGAATTGCTGTCAGCCAGGCACCTGTTTCCATCATCCTCTCAAGCCGCTTCCGCACCTTGGGCCCCCTCCGTTGTGATATATCCTCCACCACCGCCTTTCCATCCTCAATCCTTGCCTTTCGTCCCGCATTGCCAGCCCCACGGACACATCCTAAATGTGCCTCATTGTCGAGTTGACTGTTGGAGACAAGTGACTCTACTAGCAAGCTGGTGGCCTCCGTTGAAGTCTGATGCAGTCGTTCTGCCTCTCTGACAGGGTTTCGGATGGCGAGTCCACCCTGTTTGACCCCTTGAGCAATGAGCAGACGAAGCTCGTTGGATATGGGATCCTGTCCTCCAAATAGGGCAGGGATGAACTGAGTCCTTAGTGCCTCCTCAACTGGTTCCAGATGTGGACCAACTCCTGGCTCTACTCGACAGAGGTATTGCCATTCAGCTTGGAGGCAGTTTACCAAGCCAGCATAGGCAGACTGAGGGTACCTCATTGCCACCTTTGCAAGCCGTTCCACCCCACTGACCCACTTCTGTACCATTGGTTGCAACCATCGCTCCTGCATCTTTGATGACCCAACAAAGCCACCAACGTATCGTTGTCCCCGACTCCACCTCACCGGCAGTCCAGCCGCGTCCAGGATGGCTTTGGCATTGCTTTCCATGCGCTTGGGACAGATGGCCCAAGATTTGGCTGGTGCAGGGAAGTACCCGATGCTGGGACCCTTTGCACACAGCCTGTTGAAAAGACTTGCCACTTGAGATGCTCTCCCATAGATGGAGAAGTCGTCCGCATACCAGGGCTGGAGTAGTCCTGGTTGGAATTTTCGTAGGTCCTCAGCTAAGCTGAGAAGTGACACTCCGTAGAGTATCATGCCCAATGGGCAACCTTGGGTGACTCCTTCCTTCGAGAAAAGAAACTGAGGTTCTGTCCCTGCATGTCCACGAACCATCAACCTTGCATCGTGCCTGTAGAGATTGAAGGCAAAGCGGGACCCTCGTGCCCATCGATGCCTCACTTCCCACAGCATGTTTTGTCGATTCAGGTTGTTGAATCCATTGTCTGCATCAGCAAGAGTCAGAACAAATGGATCCTCCAAGTCTTCCTGCGACTCCACAGCATCCTGAAACACTTCTTCACTTGGCGACGCCTCCCAAGGTGGTGTCTCTCCCTCCTCCGCCTCACTCCTCCAGAGATCATCATCAATCTCCCACTCTTCGTAGTCTTGGGACTTGTCCTCGGCGGCCTTTTTCCTGATGGAATGGATGGCCCCTTCGATACCAGCCTCGAGGCCGGCACAGAGTTGCGTGCTCCCACATGCTGCCTTTCCCTCTCGTCCACACTCCTTCAGAACACACTTGGACACGGCCCGTATCCAGCATTCGCCAATGCCAACAGGTCGTACTCCCGGCTGTTTGTCGAGGGCAACCAGCCGTCCTTGCCGCATTGCACGGTAAGCAGCCCAAGGTGGAGAGGTGTTCCCAAGCCAGAGTGTCCATTCCAGCATCTCTTCCCTGAGTTCGGATGAGGCCTTACCAAAACGAAGCAGGGCACACTTGAGGAGTGCTGAATCCACGCTGCTGCAACCTGCTGCTCCCGTCAACTTCCTTGCGACTGCCTCAACCACTTCAGGGCTGCAGTCAAGAGGAATAGGGTCAGGGACCTCGTCAAACTTGCAGAAGGCAAGACAGTTGGGGTCGAAAGGTCCGGTAGCGTTGATCCGGGTGCTTGTCTTGGAGTACCTCTATCACTGGCCGGCCTGTTTTGGTGCAAAGGTCCTCGGGCCCAAGGACTCCTCCCTGACCCCACCAGTCAGGTTCCGGACAGCTGTGCGCAGATTCCCATCCAGGACGGATGAGTTGTAGCGCCGAGCCTCCTGCTCCTCGTTGGCACTTCTGGTACCTCCGCTTGCTCCATGGAGGGCAGCGCTTGTGATGTCCTGAATCAGGGCATCATACTTGCCTTCCTCCCACAGGTGCAGCCTGTTCTCAATGCGGCGCTTGATGTCAGCAGACCGGGTGCAGTCTGGATGGCGCCTGAGAACACATGCAAAGAAACATAGTGGTCGCTCCGAGTTCCATCGCCTCTCTCGGACTCCTCTCAGCTCCTTGGCGTAGGTGGAAATCACAGCTTTTCCAACCTTTCCTTGAGGTGGCAGGTACAGTCTGTGTGGGTTGGCAACTACACGGTCGTAGCGCCTCTGCCACACTTCATCCTCCGCTACCCCTCCGTGGAGATGGCGACCATCATTTCGATGGGTGGTGTCGCCATACACCTCCATCAACTTCTGGTCTGAATCGGTTGATTGTTGTCCCGCTAGGTCCAACACCGTGTCAGGGTCCATGGCCGATGGGTCCTGTGCGGTACCTCCGCCAGTACTGGAGCAATGATGTGCTCGACAGTACCGCCACCCGCCGGCGATTCCTCAGCAGTCCTCTCCACCTCCACCGTACTCACCGGTACCTCTCCATCTTCAGTTTCCTGACTGAGGTCCAGGAGGGCCACATTCCCAGTACCGGAGTGCTGAGTCCTCCGGCGGTGGTACCGGAGAGTAATTGGGAGCATTGGTTTGCTCGTTGGGTACCTCCTCGGCCACAGGAGGGTCAACAGGGGGGTCCTCTGGGGCTGGAGGGGACGTCTCAGCCTGGGACCCAGCATTTCTGGCCCCGTCGCGCGGTTGTCCGCGAGAAGGAGCGATGGGGGCCACCTGGTGACAGATGGTGTTGTCACCAGGAGGCGGCGATGCGACGATCGAGCTGCTGGCTCGATTTTTGCACTTCCTGCCAGCGCAGCAGTTGGAGCATTCTCGTCGCGCTGCTCTGCATTCGCAGACAGCGCGAGGTCCGCGCCGCAGGTCGCACAGCGAGTGCATTGACAGCACTTTGCGACTCCACGGTCCTCTGGCGGCGGCGGTGGCGAGGGTTGGCAGAGGCAATCGATCGGTCGATCGATCGTCGTCTCCGGACGGAAATTTCCGGATTAGGCGCGTCCTCAGTTGCGGCCGGTGCATCTCGTGCGCGCGTTAGAGACGCGGAGGCCGGACGGAGGTGCGCCCACATAGAACTGCCCTATTTGACGCTGAAGCGAAAAAAATGGGCGCGGTACGTGAAAAAGCACGTGATAACAGCTCCAATTACCGTGCTGTTGGGGCTCGGGATGACACAACAATCAACACGATGGATTGCTAGCACAATCCCAACAAATACCAGGGGAGATGCTCAACAACAATGCTGCCAATGCCCTGCAAAGTTGGAGCTCTTAGCCACAGGGTGTGTGTGTGTGTGTGTGTGTGTGTGTGTGTGTGTGTGTGTGTGTGTGTGTGTGTGTGTGTGTGTGTGTGTGTGTGTGTGTGTGTGTGTGTGTGTGTGTGTGTGTGTGTGTGTGTATATATATATATATATATATATATATATATATATATATATATATATATATATATATATATATATATATATATATATATATATATATATATATATATATATATATATATATATATATATATATATATATATATATATAAATATATATATATATATATATATATATATATATATATATATATATATATTTATTTTATATATATATATATATATATATATATATATATATATATATATATATATATATATATATATATATATATATGTGTTGGGCCCCAAAAGCTACCGGCACCGTGCTGGAACTGGGACCGACTTTTCGCCCCGTGCTGGAACTGGGACGCCGACAGCCCCATTATGGCATGGTGCCACAACGGGGCGCCCCGTGCTGGAACTGGGACCAAAAATGTGATTTCGACATGTCCCGTGATGGAACTGGGCGCCCCGTGCTGGAACTGGACTTTCGTCTCGAAACCCCGAATTGGCACTGGCCACATTGTGGCACCAAAGCCACCATGGGGCACCCCAAACCGGCATTAGTGCCAGTTTGGGGCACCCTGAATTGTCACTGATGAGGGTACATAAGTATGTAGTTTGAAATCGGATGGTCTTTTTGCACTGTAGATGCATTGCCATTTTGGGATATCCCAATGTGGCACTAATGTATTGACATGTTTTTTCCTTATGAGACAACAAAACCTTGTCTAACCTTAGAAAACACTTAATTCAATATACTAAAGCACCCTCTAACCCAAATTCCTACATGAAGAGGCATGTTGTATCTAAAAAGGCATGTAGGCCGCCTACATGCCGTTTTACACGCTCTCTTCCTTTTTCAGAAGAAAGGATGAGAGCACGTAAAACGGCCTGCAAGCCGCCTTAATGCCTGTTCTAATGAAACAGCCATTCTGAAGAGAGCATGTAAAATGTCATGAATGGCGCGTGATTTAAATTATTTTCTAGTAACGATCACAATCTGGGATCTAGTATTGTACTCACACTTGACTTGCATGACAAAAAGCTTATTTCGCCATAAGAGCCAATTAGATGTAATTTCCCTCTTCTCCGGTGCGTTGGATGATGGCTGCGATCCATAAGAATTGCGATGTGAGCGATGATGTGGAATGGGCCAGATGGCTGCTATTAACTCTATTTACTTATGTCAGAGAAGGGTACTCCTAACTCTCTACTTCGACTAAAAAATCGCCCGGAATCTTCACTCGATTGTGTTTTTCTGGCCGGTGCCACAGCAGGGCTGTCGGCGTTCCAGTTCCAGCACGGGGCCGGTAGCTTTTTGGGGCCCAACATATATATATATTATATATATAAAGATCAATTGATACCAATATTTGTTTACTGTTTTTAAAAGTATTAACTAAAATCCACCAAAATATATCTTTTGTACGTTAGTGGAGTTTATAAACCAGGTTTTACTGTTGTTGTTCACCAGGTTAAGAGCGCTAACTTTCACTGGGTTTTAAGCACCAGCAAAATGTATTGTTTGTACATTGACAGAACTTATGCAAGGTTTTATGGTAGATGTAGAGCACTTTCTGATAGGAAACAGATTAGTTTTCAAACAAATCAAATGGATTGAAAACTAATACTATCGTGTTCAATAGTTTTTTTACTAACTCTCTTTGACAAAATAAATGTCTTCCTGAACCTAACAATACAAGAGTTGATGTGCCCTGATAGATTATAATCATCCAATAAGCAAGAATAAATAACGCAAGCATTCTACCCACTTAGAGTGCTGTCTGCTACACTAAATGAGCTGTTCAACATGATCACATCAAGAAATAACCATCAAGAATGTTTTAGTGTGCTGGAAATCACAAAGTGCAAACTAAACCAACATTCTGTAAGTGATCAATGTAGCTAGACTATGGCATTGTGTAGCCAGGCATCATGTGAATGCTCAAGTGTGTTGCTAAAGTTGTCTAACAAACATGGGGCCGAAATTATTTCTCCTTTCTTTCAGTTGTCTTCGACATCGTAGGTTTGAAGGCTAACGTGTGATCAAGTTGAACCCATTTTCGCGGAAATTTTTCCTATATTTCTATGATGATGTGTGACAATTTTAATATAATGCACTCCTAACATTGCGTTAGTAGTGAGAATTGTATGTCTAACTCTTCGTCTTTTCGCCACCCAATAATAGAGTTGTAAAGGAAATCCAAAATGCAATTGTTTAAGTTACAATATCAATTCAAAACACCTACACAAGTCGGAATCAATCCCAGATTGCTCTTCGAACAAAAAGTGGGTTCGAGCATTACTTTACATTGGCAGCTGTGGATTTTTGGAAATCCACCAAGTGATACGACAAAATTTACCTATGGTGCTGCAGTTCGTGAATACGTTAGAAAATGTTCACTTCAGTGACTGTCTACCGATTGGTTCAACGAAGGGCGGGGCATTAGTGTAAATTTCGTGTGTTTTTTCAGATGTGATAGCGTCGGAAGCTGTGTAGGTAAGTGAACCAGGTGTTTTGAAAGATTGTTGTTGGTCGAACAGCTTGTGGTTGGTTTGGGAGTGTAGAAAGAGAATTGACTGTAGTCTGATAATTTGATATGGGTAAATGATGATTCCAGTAATGGTAGACCATCGTCATCCGTGGCAAGAGAAGGAACAGATAACATTGAGCGAGGGCTGCCATTGACGGCTCGCTTGCGAGGTTTCAGAGTTATTTTGTGCTTTGCAATGCAATTCTTGCCATGGCTACTGCGTTTGATATCTAACAACTGTGGTATCGCGGGACCGATACCCTTGAATGGAACCGTATTCGTTTCATCGTTCTCTGAACGACATGGCGACGAGACCGACGAGTCTGAATTACATCTAGTGTGCATAGTCGAAAATTCGTTTTCGTTTATGATTGCGATGGTAAAATCGTTGAGATTCGGTTAGATCTCTTACTGCTGCACTCACAGAAAATATGAGTATTGTAAAGCGGGCATCGTCTTGGATTGTTTAGTGAACTCCTGGCCTTAAAGAATTCGTAAGGCTTCATTACAGCATAACATCGTAGATTCCCGCCACAAAATGCCCCTGATAAAATAACAATACTTATATTCGTGAAATTTGTGACGTGGTAAGTATTGTAGATCTTAAACGATTGCTCAGTACAGCTCGGTACGACCAGGTATTGTACAACCATACATGTTATTAAGGCACCACCGGACTTGATGTGCAACCTAACCATTCTTGTGCCAGTGTAACCCGTTAAAACGCCGTTAACATTGCAAGACAAGTGTCTTGAAACGTCATCCACTCTGTGATTCTCGATCGTCACATTTTCCGCCGTCGATGTTTTCTTCAGAATTTTACAGATATCAAATTCCCCTGTAAGTAGAGTCATCGTGAAGGCTTCATGCAATTGTTTTTTACAACTAAAATGGAAGCATGTGTTGGGCCAAAATCCAGGGAAAATGCGATTCCCAGGGATTTGTAAACTGGATATTACTATTATTTGGCCAAAATGCAATTCCTTGGGAATGGCCAAATTTTTTGGGGATCTGCAGAAATCAAATGCATCTACCGTAATTACTGGTGTATAAGAACCACCGGTGTATAAGAACCACCACTGTAAAATGACCCATTTCGACGGACATTTTCCGTTTCGGTCAATTAACACACTCTGTTGCTTCTAAACATGGGTCATTTAGATTCTCCTCATCGGGAACAATACGCCCATATGTTTCGGTCCACATGGGTCCCATTATTCACTGAGTTGCACTACTGTGACCGAAAACTCACCACACATCATGCTCACAACAAACACACACATCACACGGATGAGCAATGGTTGAAAGGGTACATAGTGGCTACCCCCAAGTAAATAGGGTAATTTTTTCAAATACATTTATTTTTTCATCACGGTGGGGAGACTAACTTCATTCGTAGTATAAGAACCACTTATTGTATCTTTTGAAAATGACTGGACATTTTGTGGTTCTTATACACCAGTAATTACGGTACATCATTTTCCTGTGATCGAGAAAGGATACTTATGCATTCTGGCACATTGTGCTTCCAGATTGGCATTCCGCCATTATCATCCGGATAGGCAGTGATGTAAACGCGAACCTCATCACCACCTTAGATTACAATTCTCAGGGACTTATAAATTAAGGCTTCGGAACAAGCAAACACATAAGACTGGGGCTATAAAAACCCATACCCCTAAAAAGGTGCGGAAAATTGACTAAACATGGTCGTTGGCGAGCCAACATGCGATTTTTCACATATGGATATCAAACGCACTGTTGTCTCGCATTTAAGTTGGCTGTAACATTCTTACTTTCGTGTTTCGTCCATTGAAAAAAACCATACTTTCTCTTGCGTCGCCAATTATTTGCAACATATTTTGTATGGTACTTCTATAGTTGTTCCTGTTAAGTTACCTCGTCCGTGTGCCTATTGTACATTACATCATGTATGTATCATATTGTTGCGCCAATGAATGTTTATCTCAGATATCTCAAAACATGTGTTCGAAAAAAGGATGGTGTGTCCATTCAAAAATCTTTGCGACACAAAGCTAGGGGTCTGGGTTTTTATAGCCCCAGTCTTAAATATTCGTCTGTTTGGGAATCAGTACTGAAATATTGAACGGATAAATATGATAAAGCATAGAGCTACTCTCACTATTTAAAAATAGTTACTAGGGTTCCCTACAGATTGTTTCTCGCCTTTTTTGGCCAAATAGCAATATCCAGGGAAAACCGTTTTTGTTGGATATGCAATCAGACTTTTTTAATTTTTACAATTCCCTGGGAATCACATTTTTCCTGGATTTTGGCCTAACACATGCATTCCATTATTTTACTTATTATTTGATGTTGACCCCGGTCCCCTGTAGACCACACCAACCCCACCTTCTGTCTACTCATCCCTAATTTGAGACACAGGGAGGAAGTGGAGCAATCCAAATATTTTTAATTTCTCCTGGCTCTATTTGTCTAAACCTATCTTTAGATCTAGGGCTAGGACTGTCTTTCAATCAACAGGATGCAGTGCCTGCAGCAGTCATTGCACCCCCAGTTATTGGTCAAGGTCGTGTTCATCCTGTTGCTGTCGTAGCTGCTGCTGCAGGTATGGTGGAGGACCATGCCATGGATGAAGAACAGCAGGTCAAGAAGGTCAAACTGAGAGAGGAAAAGGCGGTACCAGAGGTCAATTTAGATCTCAGGAGGATGGACGGTCCATGGGACAGGCCAATTTCAGCATAGCTGAGCTGAAGCATATGCTGAAATCTCAGCCCATCATTACCTGTTCATCTGAGGTGCAGAGTGGGACTTCTTCGCAGAACATGACAGTTGTTTCCACCCAAATCAGCAGAGGACCGGGTATCAGTTGAAGAAAAAAACCAACAAGATCTGTAGGATGAAGGCTCACACAGGGAATCATTACATCCCTGACTATGTCCTGGATGCCAAGTCAGTCCGAGTTCTCGTCATTGAGAAGAGCAAGGGAGTTACAGGTTCCAAAATGGAAGAATTTTCTATGGAAGATGAGGAGAGCCTAGAAGCCTTAGAGGAACAATTCCATGATGTAGAAAGAGAAGTGGCAGGTCCAGAAGTTGCAGCCACGAATGATGTGGCATCAGCATCTACAGGAACACCACCAGGAAAGGTAAACAATATTGTGGTACTCACCATTGTGTTTATAATTGTGTTCATTTTGGTTCTACTATCCAAAAGGATTGTTACCCCCATAACCAACAGGAGAATCAAGTGTTGTCGTCATGGTGAAAACGACATTGAGCATTCCTTCTTGCAGATCATCATAATGATTACAACACAATGACAACAAGACAGAGAGGAGGAGCACAACAAGGGGCAAGCAAGATACAAAGACCCACAAGAAGATAGTCAATTTCACCTTCAGACCCACCAAGACACAATGAGGCAGCAGTAGCAGTTGAAGACAACAATCATTCTATCAATGCTTGGGAACCCTGGCTTGATGCAGCACATAGATCAGAGAATGGCAGAAGACCGGAGAGAGTAGAGGAGAGAAGAAGAGAGAAGAGAGAAGAGAGAAGAGAGAAGAGAGAAGAGGAGGGAAAAACGAGAGAAGAGTGATGTGAAATGACTTTTTGTTTGGTGATCAATGATGGATCAATAAATTTTTCCTAAGCAAATAACAATATTAGCAGTAGTGGGTTTACCTTGTTATTTTGGGTGTTGGTCATTAATTGACAGTTAGCTATCAGGTGCTATATAAATTCAAAGCAATTTATTTATATTCAAAATAATTATGATATAAAATAATGTAAATTTAGAAATTGTGCAGTGCAGGAACAAATTCTTCACTTGATCATGATTCAATTGACTAATGTATATCAATTTGAATTTGGTTTATTCCAACCTTCTGTGCCCTCAAACTGCACAACAGAAGCAAACACATCAAAATAGGTTTCCTCTCCCCCCTCTCCTAATAAAGTAAAGTATCCTTCAATCTTGGGAATGATGGCCGAATTGCTTGCATACCTGACTCAGCTGCCTATCACATCAATGTTGTTGCCTTCTTCGTGGCTATATCTCATCATCTAGCTGCATTTGTAGTTGCCATAGAAGATGCTGTTACAAAATTCTGTGATGACTTAATTAGAAACTTGACAACAGAAGTTAGGAAGGCAGAGTCAATAACACACTTTGATCTAGTTTCATCAAAAATACAGGGTTTGTATACAAACCATACCCCAATCTGCAACTGTACTGTTGTGAGAGCAACCAGGTACATTGTAGGAGCAAGCTGGAATAGTACCATCAGGGGCAATCCACAAAACAGATGTATCAAAGTGAGCATGTTTCCAATCATTCATGAACCTGGATTGGGTTGTCTGGTGCTTCGTTGATCCTGATTTTGAGGCCATCCATAGCCCCTCAGACATTCTCTAAGGCAGGATGATGCCAATAAATCAACGCCATGTATCCTTCAAGTTTGTCCTGTAAAGGCATCACAATTCTTGTGAGAGGATCTTGTTTCAAAACTTGATGATAATCCTGAAAGCAAATTGGAGATACTTCTACACACAAGAAAATGACATCCTAAAACCAAAAACCAACTGGAGTGCCATCAAGGATCAGCATTTTCTTGTTCATGCTAAGAGCAATCCATGGCCATCTTCAGGTCTCATTCAACAAGGCCTGCTTGCTTTACTGAAGTTACAAACAACATTTCATCAACCCAGGGAGAGTACTTATCATAGACAGGGGCCAAGAGCTCAAGAAGATATTCAAATGCCTCCACATGGAAACCAGTCAGGGTGACAAGGGCCTGATCATCCTGCGATTGATGTAACCTGACTCAGCTTTTTTTGCTGACAGATCCGATTCTTGTAATCCCTGAGCAGTGTGTGAAACCTGCGATGGTAACGCAACCCAACAGGGTGATGCTTGGAGTGACAATCCCTGTAGATTAATAGGGCTGCAAGTTGCAGCCTTGTGACACAAGGAATTTTGTGGGTCAACAATGAATGGGATTAGAGAGAAGTATCCTCATGAGATGCTGCAATTACATTTTGTCGGGTTTATCTTCACCGTGTCATGCCAGAATCAGGATAGGAAAAAAGGATAACACTCTCCAGTCCTTTGCAACTGTCTCAAGTGGTTTATCTCAAGGGACTTGATTTAGGATGCTCTTTAGGGAAGACTGGATCAAGTTTAGAGCACTGCTAGGAAAGGAAATAATCCAGTTTAGACACTGGGATAATAGAAACTTTGGAAATTATTTTTTGGATAGCTCCAGTGTGGGGCATTGATGGTAATCTACTGGTCATCGGTGGGGACATGGCACATGTGTCATTCATAGTAAGTTTCATGGCAAAACATTCAGTTACACAGTTCAGTCAAAAACTATACTTCCAATTACAGCAGCATCATCAACATCTATGACATGGTGATGCCACACATCAGGAACATGGATCTTGATGCGCTTGAGTGCAAGGTGTCATGTCAAAAGTTCTGATATGTACAGTACATAATCCATGGATTGTGACATGTAAAAAAACCACCAATCATGTCTTCCCCTCATCTCTGTGAGAACACAACAGACATGAGGAACACAAACATAGCATTCACAAGCACAATGGGCAATAAAACCACTGTAATCGCCATTTCAATGACTGTGATCATGATTTCACCCACTATGATTGTCATTCCAACCCAATTGCCTGCCACCACACAATCCCTCCACTAAGTATCATGCCTAACCCCATGCCTGTGCTGCGAGCAGACAATGTGTCTGTTCCCGCCCTCCCATCTTTTGCACCCGACTTTGATAGTCCAACTTGGGAGACTCATGTTGAATGCTACAACGCCAAGGAACATGGGGAACTCGCCTGTGAAGAATTCATAGATCGATAAAATTGAGAGTATGACAAGCAGAGAGATAACAGCCATAACCACCAATACGAGGACGCGACAATACAAGAGCAGAGAGAATGTTGGTGCAACACAACCCAACTGCCCCAAGAAACAGACAATTGCAGTTGGGAAGTGTGCTTTTGTTTAGAGGAAGTACCTCAGGTATCTGTTTGATCCAACTTCTGAGGAATTCTCAATCATCAAGCTGAACAGCTTGGATAAGTTTAATTTTTTTGGCTCTGTTGTTAGAAAAGCAAACAAGCTCTATCAAGTGAAGCCAGATCTATAGCCATCCTCTGCTAAGAAAGTTTAAATTGGCAGGGTATCTATTAAAGTTTTGGCTCCAAGGCAGGAGAAAGAACCATACACTGCATGAGGGCAGGCAGAGATTGAGATGATTCAAGAGTGTTCTGAAGTTAATGCAGGTGGACGCGGAAAATTGCGATGCATTGAGCAGTTGTACTCATATTTTCTTAAACTTCCTCTATGGAGAACCAAAGCATTGCATCTGAGTTTGTCTTAAAGAACCAGAGGAAGACTCTGTGATTAGCTGGCACATTCTCTTGGAAGAAGAGCAGGTAACTGAATGGGGATACCATCGGATCCTGACCCTTGTAAAGTTAACTAGAACAGAGTGTTTGACATAGGCCAAGAACCTACCTTAATTAGTACCCTTATTGGTACCCTTATTAGTACCAATATGGACTAATTCGAAAACTCCCAAGTAAGGGATCATCCTGACCTCCCAAGTGATTAGAGGTCCTGACAATGATAAAGATCCATATCTTTGGATCTAGCGACAAGAGAACACTCTGTCATAACACCCTCATGAGAAGGGTATAAACATACCAGAGATGTGTAGAAACCTACACAGATCACATTATTTCGTTGGGATTGCATTGACATCCCATCCTCATTTGTTCATTGTAATCACTAAATTATAAGCTCACAAATTACCATCATCAACAAATCTATATCACCGTTATCTACAATATTGGTATTTAGTATTTTTTATCTCAAAACGGCTTAGGTTACTATCTATAGATAGCCATTTCCGCGACCTTCTCGCGCAAAAGCCACCGAAAAACGTTTTTCCCTCCACTCCATCACTCGTGCTCCATTGCGCAAGCAGACTCGTTGTCAGCTACGTATCACGAGTGTGCAAAAGCTAACTACGCCGCGTCAGCCACGAGAATCGTGCACGTCAGCAGTACCCCTAGGAGCTTTTTTAAAGCCCTATTTATAAGTACTCGCCTAGGTGGCGTTAAAGAGAATGAGCACCTCTAAGGCAGTCCCTGATGGACTTAAAAGCCAAGCTGAGAGGAACCCGGGACGGAACAAGCCGCCCGTACCATGAATACCCGAAAGAGATGTGGTTCAAGACGCGCTGGCAGTAGATACTACCGCCAGCATGATGAAGCTCACCCTGCCTGGCAAGGTAGAGTTGAGGGTATCCATGTGGTCACACGGTACTCCCAAGCAATTCCTGATGCATGTCCAAGCAGCCCTGGATGCCGTAAGGCAGAAGAGCCTTCATGCTGCCTATGATAGGGTCTGCAATGACCAGAAGGATTGCATCAAGAAGGCAACAAAGGCCGACAAAACTTTCAAGAGTTACTTGGGATCGGATGTGAATCCTCCCAAAGAAAGAGCTTATGAAAAGGCCCTAGAAGCTGCCAGCTTATGAAAAGGCCCTAGAAGCCGCCACTAAGGCTGACGAGGCTGTTACGTCCGTCATCAACCAAGTGTTCAGCCTCTACTCCAACCTACTCACTGAGCAAGCAAGGCACCCCTGGAAGAAGATCGTGAGTGAACAAAGTGACTGTTCTCCATGGACTGATATTTATGGGGAAGAACATCCCGAGAAGCGTGAACAGTCTTGGGGTCATTCATGGAATGTCAGCTTCCATCTGTTGACCGTGTTCCGTAATGATGCTGCTGAGACCAAGTGCTTCTACATCAGTAACGGATTGAAGAAGCTCAACAGGGTTCCGATTCGCCAGTTCATCAGCCGCCTCCAGCAGCTGAATGGCTATTTGGACCTATTGCCCTGTCTTTACTTCTCCAACCGTGCCACCAAGCTCACCACTGCGGTGAAGCCGTTCGATGACCCAGACCTAGCTAGTCACATACTATGCATGGTCCCGAGGAAATGGCAAGACCAATACAAACTCAGTGGGACATCGGTACCCCAGAGCATTCGGAAGCTTCTAGAAGCACTTGAACGTATTGAGAATGCCTATCCGACCAACAAGGATTGTGATGGGCCTAAGGGTTCCGAGAAGTCCGACGACTCCTCCAAGAAAAAGATGGTTATGTTTAAGGATCAAATCCCACGTAAGGGTACCACAAGTGCGAAGCACTCCATTTTGTGTAAGAAGCATGGGGGCGCGCACACGACCCATAATACGCAGGAGTGCCGCAAGTATGAGAGGGATGGTTCCTTCAAAAAGGACTTTGGAGGGGAAAAGCCCCGTGGACCTTCGCGTGGTCCAGAGGCTTCTCATCTCACCAATAGTGCCTATGTGCAGTTGTCTGCGAAGATCAAGAAACTTGAGAAATCTAACAAGAAACTCAAGCGTTCGCAGAAGAAATGCAAGCGCCGTCACAAAAGTGACAGCGATGACTCCGACTTGTCCTGAAGGGATGGGTACGGTAGTACTGGGGAATCACGTATATGTTTTAAGAAACTAAAAAGTAATAAACAAACAAGTTATACTTACCCCAGTCCGAGTAAAACTACCGTTAACTCGTATTCAAACATTAATTTGATAATAAGCTAATTAAAGAGAATACAAAAGATTCAAAAAATCTTAATAAGATACCGAAACATTCCGTTTTAAGTAAATGAATTGTTTACAATACCACGATGAAGCAAGATCAAAAAAATCTTGCAGCAAAAATCGAAAAGAACACACAGAGTGAGATAATTGCCGAGCTGTCGGACCCCGAACTGTCGGGTGCCTTTCTCAATAGTGTGAACACTTCCTTCAAAAGTCAAACAGAAGGAAGAGTCACAGCTGTAGTAGCCAAAGCATGGCATACCTTAGCAACTGAAAATCAACTTCCACAGGAGCACGAACACTCTGGGAAGAGTTGCACTAGTAACAAAGTCCTCAAGGTCCTACTTGATAGTGGATCTGACAGTGACTTGATGTTCCATGAAAAGGGAACATCCATGCATTTCCCCTACTTGACTAGGCAGGTGCCAAATTCTTGGCATATGTCAAATGGGGACTTCCTAACCAAAGGAAGGAGCGAGGTCGAGGTTAACCTTCGTTTTTTTTATTATTCCAACAGCAAGGAGTATCTGGTAACACCAGACGTTGTGGAATATGATAAGAAGAAGATGACCAAGCCAATGTATGACCTCATTCTTGGTTGTAATACCATGAAAGAGTTAGGAATTGTTCTAGATTTTCGGACAAAAGGGATCGCAATTGATGACGTCATTTTGCCAATGAGGGACATCAGTAGTCTGACTAAGTCAACAATGGAAAAAGCCTGGGCTGTGAACAACAGCTTGGCACATGAACCCAATAGTATGCAAGAAGCGACTCAGAGAGCGGTCCATATCCTAGACGCTAAATATGAAAAAGCAGACCTCCAATCAGTTGTTAGCACCAACTGTACTCACCTTAGTCTCCAAGACCAAAACAAGTTACTAGAGTTACTCACAGAGTATGAGGAACTTTTTGATGGAACAGTAGGTGATTGGAACACAGACCTCGTCTCCCTAGAACTGAAGGAAGGCGCTAAGCCATATCCTGGCCGACCATTCCCAGTGCCAAAAATACACAAAGAAACCATAATCAAAGAATTGAATAGACTTTGTGAACTGGGGGTACTAGAGTTTCAGCCTGCATCAGAATGGGTGTCACCCACATTTATAATACCAAAAAAGATAACACTGTACGTTTTCTCTCTGATTTTAGGGAAGTAAATAAACGGCTAGTTAGGAAACTGTTTCCATTGCCCAAAATCAGTACAGTGTTGCAAGAGTTAGAAGGATTCACTTTTGCCACAGCCCTTGATTTAAACATGGGTTACTACACCATAAGATTGGATCCTGATGCATCCAAAATCTGCACCATCATTTTCCCTTGGGGAAAGTACTCTTATCTTAGATTACCGATGGGTATTGCAGGTTCTCCCGACATCTTTCAGGCAAAAATGTCAGAGCTAATGGTTGCCTTAGAGTTCGTGAGAACTTATCTGGATGATTTGCTTTGCATCACCAGGGCAAGTCTTGATGACCACCTAGATCATTTAAGGTTGGTACTTACCAGACTGCGAGATGCGGGCTTGAGAGTCAACACCCCAAAATCGAAGTTTTGTGCTGTAGAAACAGATATCTGGGATATATGTTGGATCCCGTTTTGAAAATCACCCATTATCGATAATGGACGATCCAGCATCGATACTGGGACACGCGGTTCCAGTATTGATGGTGGGGCCCGTAAAAGTAGGGCATTTTCAATATGGGGATCGCGATCTTGTGACGTTTTCAATGGGTAGGGCATGTTCTTTTTTGGCGACACAACACACGTCCAATATTGATCTAGTGTAAAAAAATTGACCACCGCATACTGATTCTCCATTATCGATACTGGAATCGCAAGGGCTGTTCTAAAGTGCTGAAATTATCTATATGGGAATATTATCAAAATGGGCTACGCTGCAAAAAATCCCAGTATAGATACTGGGCGTCCAGAATCAGAATTGGCATCCCGATATTGAAAGAAGGGGCAGGTAATGGGCCCCTCCATCAATACTGGAACCGTGCGTCCCAGTATCGATGCTGGATCGTCCAATATTGATAATGGATGGTTTTCAAAATGGGATCCGACATATATATTAACCAGGACTGGCATAAAGCCACCGCCAAATAAAGTAGAAGCGATACTCGCAATCACACAGCCAAAACAAGTCAAAGACCTCCGTAGGTTCCTGGGCATGGTCCAGTACTATAGAGATCTTTGGGCAAGACGTAGTGAAATGCTTGCCCCACTCACCTCATTGGTAAGAGAGTGTGGTCATACTAAAGGCACCAAAGCCAAGAAAGCCAAAAAGCAACCTTGGTACTGGGATGAGGTACATCAAATAGCATTTGATAACGTAAAAGCTGCTTTCACTAAAGATGTAGTTTTAGCCTACCCTGATTTTTCAAAGGAATTTGAAATATAAACTGATGCCTTTCTAAACAACTGGGTTCAGTGGTTACTCAAGGTAATAGGCCCCTTGCGTTCTTCAGCAGAAAACTGTCTGTGATGCAACAAAAGTACAGTGTGACCGAAATTGAACTACTGGCCATAGTGGAGACACTTAAAGATTCAAAGGCATACTGTGGGGACAACAAATAAAGGTCTATACATACCATAAAAACTTAATCCAAGATGCCCGACCGAGTCTATCAGTGGAGATTATTACTTGAAGAGTATGGTCACGAAATCGTGCACATAAAAGGAATCCATAACACTGTTGCTGATGCCATCTCTTGATTGGACTCCGGTCCAACCCAAGATGGCAATGCCAATAGGATGACGTTCACAAAATGCTGGTGTCACTACACTGAGCATGCATCAAATGCTGACAGCACTTCGACCACCAAGAGAGTATAAATCTGGTGTTTGCTAATCGCAGTGACGAAGATCTAATTTACCCATTAACAGTGAAGGAAATTGCACAAGCCCAGACGACAGATGCAACATTGCAGAAGCTTAGTCGACATGACAAGTATTCCACTCAATTAGTGGAGGATACACATTTGTTATGTAGGGATGGCAAGATGGTCATCCCCAAAGCACTTCAAAATCGAGCAGTTAGCTGGTATCACCACTACCTGCAGCATCCTGGACACAAACGTCTTGAAGAGATGTTGCTCGCCGCGATGTATTGGAAAGGTATGCGAAGTACTATCCGATCACTATCAGGGTTCAAGGCGGTACAAAATCTGAACCATTAAATATAAGAAGAGTCACACCTTTCTTTAACCAGCAGACTTAACCAATATTAAGCATGTTAATTTTTATGTGTCATCTCCCTCTTCTATACAAACACTCACTCTTTAGCACACAGTTACATATTTTTTAGTCTGTTCACAAAGAGACATGGATTAAATTTTTTTTCCTTTACCAGTTTTTCCCCTCTTTTTTCGCCCTGATCCTCCATTCGTGGGGGCGAGTGACATAGGCCAAGAACCTACCTTAATTAGTACCCTTATTGGTACCCTTATTAGTACCAATATGGACTAATTCGAAAACTCCCAAGTAAGGGATCATCCTGACCTCCCAAGTGATTAGAGGTCCTGATAATGATAAAGATCCATATCTTTGGATCTAAGCGACAAGAGAACACTCTGTCATAACACCCTCATGAGAAGGGTATAAACATACCAGAGATGTGTAGAAACCTACACAGAATCACATTATTTTGTTGGGATTGCATTGACATCCCATCCTCATTTGTTCATTGTAATCACTAAATTATAAGCTCACAAATTACGATCATCAACAAATCTATATCACCATTATCTACAATATTGGCATTTAGTATTTTTTATCTCCAAATGGCTTAGGTCAGTGTTGGTTGGTCATTTGTTCCCGTCTATGATAGGAAATGCAAAAGTACTTGATGACTTCCTTCAGAGGCAGTCAAAGAACCCATGCACGATCCCACGTAAGGTAAGAGCTTTAAGAGACAATATTCTCTTTTGCTGCAAAGACTCTGAAGATCTGGATGAGTTCATCTGAGAGCCCCTTAGTCATAGTTTAGGAGTAAGATAGATATTTTGGGTAAGTAATACACACTTATTTATAAGTGTTGTCGAGTCTGACATAATAAAGCATACATATATCGTGAGTATACTTACATGTTGTATGTTGGAAAAGTAGGTGCATGTAAAGAGTTGCATATGCCAAAAGTAATAATCCCAGATTTTTTAACATCTTGTGCATTTAATTAGTCTTAAGTCTGTTAGTAGTAGCTTAATCAACTCTTAACTTCGGTTACACGTATTTCCTATAAATACACTTTAATTGTTATATGTGTGGGTGCCACAGTTACTTATGTAACATTTATGTGTGACTGTAATTGGGAAATGAAATGCCCTGTCTTAAGGATATTATTATCGTGCTATTTTCAAAAATACTTAGTCACGGCCTGTCGGGAAAGAAATTTCCCGACATGTACATCCCATCACACGTACATTTTTTGCTGCTCCTCCCAAAAAAATTATCCTACTAGCTAATCATATCCACCATGGACTTTTGCTACTGTCCAAATCAAACCCTCCGATCTCAGCCCTATAATGAATTTGGCCCTGCCGCTCCCATCGCTGTTAAGCTAACAACAACAAGGATGAGGGGCGCCGAGTGCAAGTTAAGAAAATATGGAGTTCATTTTTTGTCGTACTTCTTCGCTACTGATTTTTCCATTGATTGTTCTGCACTGTTTGCACCACAGTGGATATCTCAGTCCCCATAATGAATTTGGTCCTGCCGCTCCGGTTGCTGTTAAGTTAACAACAACAAGGATGAGGGGCGCCGAGCGCAAGGTGAGAAACATGGATTTTCGATTTTTGTACTGTGTTTCTTTGTTACTAATTTTTTCAATTAAAGTGTTTTGCACTGTCCACGTCATAGTGGACATCTCAGCCATCAGGCTGAAATTGGCATCACCGCTCCCATTGCCTAAAAGCCAACAACAGAAAGGAACAGGAGCGCTGAGCGCAGGTAAGAAAACATGGAGTTTCGATTTTTTAGCGTGCTTCTTCACTACTATTTTTTTCAATTAAATTGTTTTGCACTGTCCGCGCCAGAGTGGATATCTCAGCCCCCAGGCTGAATTTGACACCACCGCTCCTATCGCCACAACTTTAACAACAGCAAGGAGCAGGAGCACCTAGCGCAAAGTAAGGAAATGGAGGTCGACATTTTTACAATGCATCTTTGCCACTAAATTTTTCAATTAAATTGTTCTGCTATGTCCACTCTACAGTGGATAACTCAGCCCTCAGGCTGAATTTGGCACCACAGCTCTCATTTCCACAAAGCCAACAACAGACAGTAACAGTGATGCCAAGCGCAAGGTAAGAAAAAGATAGAGGTCAACTTTTTACAATTCTTCTTCATTAAAATGTTCTGCTATGTCCGTTTCACAGTGGATATCTTGGCACCGCCGCTCCCATTGCCTCAAATCAACCAACAAAAAGGAACAGGGTGCCTAGCGCAATGTGAGAAAAAATGAAGTTCGATTTTTATGATGCTTCTTCACCTCTGACTTTTTCAATTGAATTGATTTTCACTGTCAGCGCCACAGTGGATATCTCAGCCCTCAGGCTGAATTCTGCAAAGCTGCCAACAGCAAAGAATAGGGGCGCCAGACGCAAGGTGAGAAAAATGGAGTTCAATATTCACCGCTTGAAACAATTGTGGAAAGCAGGGCGTATGAGCAAGGTACGTAAAGATGTGCTAATCATATCATGCTTTTTATTTTTCAATTAATTTCTCACCATTGTGTGCACCATGGTTACTATCTTAGCACCCAGACGTAATGTGGAGATACCTCATTTGTTTGTTTGTAGATTGTTGTTATTTCTGGCATTTTATAGTAGTGTATTGTACCAATAAAGTTAACAGTAGCATTGATCTATCACATTGGATTTTTGGCATTTAGACTATTATTTTGTGGTTACCTCAGATGAACGACAGTAGTTACATATATTGCCTATAATTTCTGTCTAGTGCATTTCATGAGTAACAATACAACATAGGGATCGGTGATTACAGAAAAAATTGTTGTACCCACACACATCAAGTGTCGGTAAATTAGTCATGGGTTTTGCCACTAGTACTTACATCGTATAAGTAATTACATACACTGTTGTGACTTTCCCTGATACTTTCCTTACACTTTTTTGTAACTCTACTTACAATAAAATACATAGTATTACACATAACCAGATGGAGTTTTGCGCTCTCAGACATTAGTGAGTACTTTGTTCTATTCAATTATCTCTAATAGCTCATTTATATCCAATCTGAGTTTACTACACAACAGGTCAAAGTGTGTATCACCTACATGGCAACAGCAGTATTGGAGGTAAGCTGTGATGTAATCTGTGGTTGCAAGCAGCATCAGCAGGGATAAAATCATACCCACACTATGGCCAGTACATTCCCCTTGACTATATGAAATCATGTCTTCATGGATTGCCCTCTATGTGGGCAGACAAGAAGTACTGTGATGTTGAGACCAACATGCTACCCTTTGACTTCATCCAACCTTTTGTGAATGAATAGATCAAATTGTGTTGTGCGGTACAACTTTGTGTCATCATTGCTATCTCTTTCATAGTGAAGTAATCTCAATTGCTTCTTCTCCAGACACTGAGTGTCATTGAGCTAATGCTGGGTGGCGGCCAAAGGCTTCTAAGAATGGTGGCCTGCCTTGCATCAGTTACAAAGCTCGGAAGCCAATACCCCTTAGGAAAATGCTCAGAATTTTTGTAGAATACACCACTGACATTTTTGTTCATCATGGCATTTTTGAGAGCTCTGTGGATCAATGGAAGAAGAAGTACTCAAATCCCCATCCAAGTCCAGCTATTACCAAGAAGAGAAATGGTAAGTTATCATACTGCAGAAGTGTGGAGGCAGGCAGAGGGTACAAATGTTGTTAGAGGTGGATGGGTGTGGTGACACATGGGTTTGGCTCCATTGAATGATGCTTTGAGCTCAAGAAGTGTCTGGGGTTATATTCCACTTTCAATATCAAGCAGAATGTTCAATACTTTTCCATGAAAATTCTTCATGCTGTCTTGTTTGCCAGGCACAGTTCACGTCCTACTGGACATTGGGTTATCACGAAGGCAAATGTTGGAGAGGTCAAGTTGAATATCATGGCATGTACATGGAGGTCAAAGGGAGTTGCATACATGGTTTTATCCCGTGGAAAGACTGTGAGACATGAACAGTCTTACATCGCCCAGCTTGAAGATGAGTATGGTAATGTGCAGGAAAAGGAGTTGCCTTGTCCAGTGTAAGCTCACATGTTGTATGAATTCCTGCCACTCATAGATGAGCACAATAAGACACAAAAAGATTCCCTTGCATTGGAGAAGTGCTGGATGACCAAGAGCTGTTGGAATCGGATCATTAAAACACTCCTTGGTATGGCAGTTGTATATGTTCAGGGTTGGAATTGTAATAACAGGCATGGCTACATGATGATACCATTTGCTCCATTTGCTGATGAAGATGATGATGTTATGCGGTGGATGACTTTGACATTAAGATGATGGAAAATCTGATTGGGAGACTGTTGACTGACGGAAGGTTCAAGTATTATCAGAAAAGCAAATGCCCTGGCCAGAGGATAACAAATTCAACCAACCTGGACAAGCGGGGATCGAACTCACATCATTGGAGCAGATGCAAGTTGGAACTATGCAAAGAGTGACCCTGATGAGAAGACACATTGCAGTCAGAAAAGGGCTTCATTTGTTTCTGTACACCCCCAAACCTATCAACACTCAATTGATGTGTGTTAAGTGTAACATGCCACAGTGCCAAATCATATAGAAAGACACAGATGTACTCTTGCACTTTAGAACACAATATGCCCACAATCAAATCTTGGGTGTGAGTTTGTTGCTTGCATTGCATTCACAGTGGCAGATCATTGAAGAAATACAAGCTGACTAGTGAGAAGAAGAAGAGGGAAGAGTGGAAAGAGATGCAGAAGAGATTGAGGGGAGAGGCTTAGGTTCAGAATGAATCACAAGAGGAATCTGAGGATAACAAGGATTAGCAGTGGTTAGTCCTCCTCATCTCAGAAGGAGCAGTGGATTCAACAGGTAATGTCTTGTAATTATAGCAATACACATGGCACTAAGCTTTTTACATAAATTATGACTATTTTTATTTTTTACATACAATGGACTAACCTTAACTGCTACTGTGACTATGAACCTTCTAGCTAGAGCTTGTGACCCCATAACAAGCCCCATAGATCTACACAGAAACACATAGGAATCTTACTGGCTCAGGACTATGATTCATAGGTTGTAGCCCCCACCTCTGACCACTAGTACTCATGCACGTTCTTCACACATTTCACTTATTTTCAAGGCAGGTTGCACTTTCCTGTGTTTATCCACCCGTTTTCTTGTTTTTCACCTCTTGTTTGGCCAGCTCATTGCAACTTTCTGAAGTAAATTGACAAAATGGGACACCCGACCCTTTGTCACCGATTGAAAATGAAGGGCCACCTTCACCCCACCCCCGAAATCACAAGCAAGGTAATCACAATCGAGAAGACAACACATCACAATGCCAAAGACAATGAAACTCGGCACCATCAACAAACACAGCCATTCTAACAGTTGCATCATCACAACTATACCACAATAAGAATGTCTATTTGGAATCAACCTGCTCATTGGGCTGAAGACAAGCCATGGCTTCAAGTATTTGGACTCTGCAAGTGATAGTGCTCACAGCAATTACAGCATCTTATCAAACCACGACAATAACATAAGCAGCAATTGTCACTATGCTGACAGCATAAGTGTGCACATTCTTCAAGATGACAGTTCAATTAGCAATTGCACAAGCATGGACAGTCTCTATCTGTATTTTGAGTAGTAGGAGGATGACATACGCCCGCCAATATCATAAAACATTTTTATGATGGATTTACCTTCATTACAGTTCACGTAAAAACATATATCTATGGTGTAACATTGTTATTGCCAAGAAGGTCTAACTTTGCTCGTAATATAAATTATTTAAAGATATTATACCTTTCTTTTTCATTGATTTCCCCTTCACAAATCGTTACTTGGACAAGGTCAGCAATACTTCTAGTACTTAGCTCAAAAAAGTTCAAGTCCAAAAAATTAGAAATAATCTACATGTTATTTCTGTGTTATTTCTGAGACTGCCCCCCCCCACCACCACCCATCCTATGCTCAGTCCCATGCACACGGAACACATGAGCAAAAATTACTCTACACCACAAAATGCATCCTCAAATAATGCCGCAGCAACTTCCTCTCATTCATATCCCACCTTTCAGCCATCTTCCAATGTACAGTATTCACATGAATGAATTAATTGCTCTGTTGCTGTGTAATATATTCCTCCTTTTTCTATGAAGATGACATGAGCTTGTGTTCATTTCAAACACAAGTAAATATTGCACAATGAGTATGAAGAAAATGATAGTTGTCATTTACATGACAGGTTCATACTGTTTTTCTTGGTTTCTATATAGATGCTCTTCAGTTGAAGCCAAGCCCCTGAAAAGCTGATATCCACATTCTCCACTTTCAATTCTCTTCAATACACACCATAGCCCTGACTGTATTGTTGGGGTGTCAGATCAAGCCATATGGTTCTTGATCCTCTGACAATCAAAATTCACTCCAAGTTCCTATCATACTTTTGCAATCAAAAAATCTAAGTTGCCTTGAGGGGTTACAAAAAAGAAACCCACTTTACACCAATTTTTGAATGAACTGCACCTCTGTAGGTGATATTTCATTGCATTGCTCAAAACTGATCACTGTGACAAGGATCTGTCTACAAGTTTGATGCCAATAGTCATCCATTTTTCTTCACATTTGAAACAGTTGTAGTCGTGTAAGTATATGATCATGAATGATTTGTCAGTGTCACTCTATGTCCCTTGTTTTCTAATATGCTACAAAATTGCAGCCCAATTTCTTTCATTACATTGTCTAGCAGCAAATAGTACTAACAAGTTCAGGCTTCTAGATATTGCAGTGTCTTATCCACTGATACCTGTCACCCTTAATGTATATTAGGTACCCATATTCATGGGCATTGTTATTTATTGTCACTACCTCAATGTTTTAGTATTGGGTAATTTACGTGCCTGCTGCCTTCCTTAGATGTTGTAGCCGTCTCTCATGCTCCCTCTCAGAAACCTTGCCCCAACAATTGGTTACCCATCAAAGTCTTAGGAGTCCCAATTCACAGTATGATATATGTAGAGGCAGAGTGAAATAACTGACTCATTTTTGTAACCGGAGAAAAATACTGTATAATAAGTAAAAAGAAATTACTTCACTTGTTTGAAAATGGTTGGGATATGAATTCATCAAGAGGCCAGCTGCTGTCATAGCATAAAGATTCTCTGTCTAAAGTCTAAAACAACTTTGTAGAACTCGTCGTTGTGTTTTGTTGGAGGTTTTTTGGTTCAATAATTTAATCAAATCTATGCTTCAGCCTTTATATCTGCTGCCTGTGGCAATATATATATGACAAAAAATCTTTCTTGTAGTCGCCATTGTGTAGAAGTACGCCATATTGGCAACAGTCTCTGCATCCATAAGTACTGCAAAACACCCTTTGTGTTGTGTAGATGAGGCTGGTAGTATCGCATATTAGTTAGTGTGTATTGTACAAGTTAGAATTGACTTTGACGCATTCAATGTCAGATATCTTCGGCCGCTGGTGCGGCCTCAATATACACCCAGTGAGTCCCGGCCAACATTGCACAACCCTTTGGGACTATCGCAGGGGCTTAAGTCCAGCTCAACAAGTCCTCAGAATGGAACAAAGGCAGCTGCAATTGCAATGCAGTTCAACCCAAAAATGGGCATAATGCATCAAAGTCCATCCCGTAGAACTCAGTACATTTTCTACGGGATAAAAATGTCAGATATTGAGAGCCCTCAGAATGCACAAAAAATCAGCCAGCACTCACAGTTCTCACACACCAAACAACAGCTGTGTTGTTTGCATTTTTAGTGTACAATAGCAAAAAGCAAAGCAAACAACAGCACCACACTGTGCCCCCAGTTTTTGTCCGAGCATCTGTAGCTCTCGGCCAGTTCATTATTGGCGCCCCTCACTGCTGTTGTTGTCCTCTCTTTTGTTGCGCAATTTTGTTGTTCTTTATTATAAATGATGTGTTTGTCCCTTGAATCTTGGCCCTCTGATTGTTTGTTGCGTGCGTCACGAACATCGATGGCTCTGTGATTTTACACTCGCCCGCTCTTCATTTTTTATGTTGAAAACACATGCACTCACTTGTAACTGCCCGCCTTTTGTTGTTGTGTGCTTTGGACTTGAATTTTTAATGGTTTGCTTGTTTTCTGCGCTCTGCTTGATTGTCATTTGCATTACGTTGTCAGAAACGTTTCAGCTTTACAGTCAGGGATCTCTGTTTGCTTGGGGATGCTTCCACTCCCGTGTTATTGCAGTGCAATGGTTGTGTGCATTGAATCCCAATTTTTCATGATGTGCCTCTTCTCTTGTCTTCTGTTGTTTGATTTAGTTGTGTGCTTATTTTATATCCTGCTACTAAATCCCGCAAGTCTGAATCGTGCCCTCCCCTCCACCCCTGCCTGTGTTGCAAATTCTATCAATCCATCGACACAATCCATGACATCAAATTGCTTCTTCTGCTGTTGCGCCCTTACCCTCATCATCACTCGCAGTTGGGGATGCTGTAGGTGAAGGCCTATCCATCCACTCCACACAGTGCAAACGGCGTTCTTGTAGCTCCTTGGGCATCCCTGGGTCTCTATTTGACTGCTTCTTATATTGGAGGTAAGTCGAACACTCCTCCTTGCTGAAATTAGCAAACAAATGTTTGCTCTCATGTCCGTATTTGTCTTGCAGCATCTTGACACCTCAAATCTTCTTTGCAACATGTGCTTTTCTTGCACGCGCATTCTTCTCCAATTTTTCATGGGCCGCCTTTCTTCTGTGATTATATGCTTCCAAAAATCTAGGGTCTCGAAGGGAGTGGATGCCATTGCTGGCCATGACACCTGAAGTAAGTTTTTTTGCTTCTTTTAGGTTTTGCAGAATCGTATCACCTTTCCTCTTCCTCTCATCTGCTGCTTTTTGCCTGTGACAATCTAGCTCGCTCTGCAATCATCCGATCAAGAACAGTTGCTGCCAAGCCTTGATAAATATTTAGGCTTATGCTTCCTTCAGAAGAATTGATGTTAGTTGCATTGGTGAGTGTGTTTGGTGCAATTGGTTCAATTGAATCATCAATCAGTTCATTGTGTTCTATCAACTTTCTGTTTAGCAGGTTCCATCCACGATCTGCCATTGCTTTTAGGTTGGAATTGACATTTCCATAGGACTTGTGGAAGAGTCTGTTAATTAGAGGAATGAGATCAGTTGGCCCGATGGTGCATGGTAAGCAATTGATGCTCTTTTAAACCATCATCCACTCTTTACTTTTGTCCACTCAATCTTGAATTTGCCATTTTGTTCGGATGCATCGCCAACTTGCCACAAGACGGTGGCATAAGGAACACCAAGGCAGACTCTCCATTTGTGATCATGATTGTTGATGTATGAAATAAATCTTGGGTCTAATCTGCTCTGGTGACCATCCATAATCAGCATTGGGATTGGCCCTCCCTCGTACTTCTCAAACAGTTGAATTGTGTCAAAGTACTCCAGGATTTTGACAAGAATAGCACCGGTAATTCCACCACTCTCAGATGCAAAGGTAAGCAGTCAACATCTTTTCCCCTATACTTACACTTTGGTCCTTCCGGATAATACTTACTCTCACCAATGTTCCATTCTAAATCAATTTCTCCTTTTTCATTTCAAGTAGGATTCTCAACTGTGATATCAATTCCTGTCTTCCAAGTCACTGGGACTTTTTCCTCTTTGTGCTAGAAGATGATGACACAACAGACTGCCTCGCCAGAGCTGGAAGTAAATGGGAGAATTGTAAACCTCGCAGTGCTACAGATAATTTGAGGTCTAGTACCATGTTCAACAATGAATTTTCTGTTCCCAACATTTCTATCCTGCTTCTGATTTGTTTGACATCCGCTTTCATCAGCAAAAAGGATGTAGTCCGGATGATCTATCCTCAATTCTTGTGCCAACCCAAATCTCACACTCTCTTCCACTTCATTTCCTTCTCTGTCCGTGTACACAGGATGATCTCGAGGTGAGGCTATGTTTGAATTCTTCATTTCAAAATAGATATACTCATACATATGCTTTATATTTGAAAGCTTTTTCCAGTCAGCGCGATTCGAAGCAAACTTCTCTCTCTTCTTTGAGACAATGGGGCTGGATTGTTGCTTCTTAAAACCCTGCCACCATTTTTTTCCGACAACCCCATATCTGTTTGAATTCAAGGTACGTACCCATTGAAAATCAGTCAAACATTCTGCCATTTCTGTTTCGCTAATCATATCATTCATGATTGCTATTGCTTCATCATGAGTAAGAGGCTGTCTCATCTTTCCCATCTGTATACAGATGTCAACCAAGGCCTTTTCAGCGTTGAGCAATGGTGGAGAAGTGCCTGGGTGAGTAGGAGCCAGACTCCCTCTTCTTATGCGAGTCCTTATCGTTGTTGCAAGAATGGCATCACTAACACCAAACTCCTCCTTCTTCTGCTCAATGATTGCTTCCAATAGGCCTTTCACAAGCCTCTGTCAATTTTCTTTATGGAATGTGAGTTTGTTGTGATATTCCTCTGTGATGGCATTAACACATTCTTTGTAATTGTTAATATCCTCTCTCTTCTTCTGCATTGTGCTCCCCTTAGGTCTGCCTGCCTTGGATGACAAGTTAGTGGCTGTTAATAGGTCTTGGCTTTAGCTGTCAGTTGTGTTGCTCCCCATTGATGGAGATGAGATGGATGAAACTTCCCTGTCTTGATTGACTACTACTTCCTCGACTGGACTGGTTGGTTCTGTTGGCTTTTTCTTAGACTGTCGTTCGACCCTCTTATATAGGGCATCACGCGTAATTGAAATCCCAATTAATTCTAAGCATTTGAGTTTCGTCGTGTATGAGTCTCGAGAAGTTCTGTTTTTCCACCCCTCTTCTTTCTCTTTCACTAAGTCATCAACAATATCCTGCAATGCAGATTGATGCCACTTCTTAATATACTGGCTCTGAGTGCTCATTTTAGTTGGGTTACTGTGTTGCATGTCTTGCATTTAACTTCTTATTTTTATGTGTTGTCCCATAGTCAGCAATGCTAAATGATTATTGTCGTGATGTGTCATGTAAACAATATTTGCTCGCACCAAAAAATAGTTGATGTTTTAGACTCAACAGGCAGTTTTCACGGTCTAGCACTAATAATTTTTGTGTACTATATAGTAAAGTACAGACAGACTATCTGACACTTCGTGTCCATCAATGTTTTGTCAAAACACGTAGATTTGTACGTAGGAATAATACGCCATGTCCATAATGCGTCAAAGTCCAGTTAATGCGTCAAAGTCAATTCTATCTTGTACTGTGGCATCAAACCATTGTTGATGGCTTAAACACCAGATTCTGTAAAATGTACATAAAAAAGAGACAACAAAGTTGGACAGTCCTTGCTTATGTTGGATTCATGACATTATGCTATATTAATTTTACGAGATATATTTTATCTATGGTATGTCAGGTAAGTTACCACGCATATTATTTTATAAAATAAGGCGACTTTACCCTTTTACCTGTATTGTACGGTATCGTATAGTATCGTACGATAACAGGAATATCATAATTTTTTTTATGATATTGGTGTCATCTTTTTCAACAGAGCAAAATAACCATGCTTTTTGTCCCAGCGTGCACGAAACTCGGATTTGCCAATATCATAAAAATGTTTTATGACGACCATGCTGACATTACGGTATTTTTATGATATTGAAGGTTGTTGACACTGGCGACAGGACCCCAGTGCCTTCACTGACAAGATCATGTGGTGGTTGTAAAAGGGAAACTACGTTCAGCTTTCAACATCTTGAGGATTTGTAATTCCTCCACAATGTTACATCAAAATACAGACGCAAGTGGTCCAATTGTGAGAGGTTGAACTAGGATGCTAATCTTAGGTAGTTGCACCACAAGATCATATTTGAAAGTGATTAACTCATGTCTCTACCCCAACAAAGCAAACTTATTTGCACCTCAAAAACAATTCTCCAAAGCTAGGAGCAAAAATAGTGTATGTTCTGAACCCATCTTGGTTGAGCGCATTGTCATCATGGATCTATATACGCTTCCAAAAAGACAACATCATATAATTGTTTGTTTGCCTAGATCATCATATGATGAATTGGAATTGAATGACTTCATTGATGCTTTTAACATGGCACCTGAGCCCATTATACATCCATCACAATGGTCAAATGAATGATCAAGAGAGTCGCTGTTGTTTGATTCCATATGCTTGTGTTGACCACTCAGATCTGATTCATGGTGCATTCACTTACAATTTGTTACAATTGAGAATCCATGTTGAAATGGCTTTTTTACGGATAATGAACATGTTTTGCATATTGAGTAGTAAAATAGAAGTGAGCAGTGACAGGGTGTCAGCTATTTAGCTGCTTGTGCAAGAATGTACTATTTTATAATTATACAATGGGAGAGGTCTTTTGTTATAACGTATACATGTACAGAAGAAGAGACGGATACACTTGAAATTACTCCATATAAGAATGCCCCATTTGGATTGTGTCCAATGAAAGTTTGAGATTATTAATATTATTTCATCCATAAAGGAAGGGATTGTTCAGGTTCTTTGTGTAGAAAAATAGAAGCCTGCTCATAATATTGAGCACAGGAGGCATGAACTCCAAGGACATACTTAGCGATTGTAAAAATGGACAAACTTGTGAGAGAGCATTCATGAGTCCAAACTAATTATTAATTATGACTTACAATTCTAAATTTAATGGCAATTAATACATAATTAATTCATGAGAATGAAAAAAGAAAATCATTCAGAAGACTTATCAGGGGCATTGCATTTGGAGCAAGATCGTTTTGTTCTTAGTTATCTTCTTTACATGGGTCGGACAAGGAATCATAAGACAAGGAGCCATCCAATGGAGGAGAAGAGCTCCAACCCCTCTTGTTCTTTCATATGTTTGAACTCTAAGTAGTACCTCTTGTTTGCTTTCTTTGCTAACTCATGTTGAAAATCTATTTGCTTTAATATTGACTTTAGACCAGAACCAGAAGATTGCTGCCAGACAATACTTGCTCTAACACTTGTCCAATGTATGCTCGATTTGTTGCCTCTCCTCTCTGAATTTAGTCAGCCAATCAAATCCTCACTTTTGTGCAAGTGGTAGTTCAAAGAAGCAATAGATCTGGCTGCTTCCACAGCTAGTTCAAATGATGGAGCTGAGTCGTAGAAGCCTGGTCATAATGATGAGTGCAGGAGGGATTAACTCCAAGGACATTCTTAGCGATTGTACAAATGGACAAACTTGCGAGAGAGAATTCATTAGCCCAGACAAATTATTAGGGTTAGGCTAGCATTAGCTTCTTCAGATGCAACTTTTTTGTGAAATGGGATATTCCATCAAAAATATAAGGAACATGTTTATCAGCTCAGAACAAAAGATCACCCAGCACCCACTTCATGCTGTTGCTACAGGGACATGACCTTGTTTTAAACTGATGAGCATCTAGCAACAGTTGCATACCAAAATTGGTTTATTCTGTCTTCAAATTCTGAGCTTATAATTTTCTTTGCCAAGTTGAGCCCGTCAAATATTATTCATCCCTACATTTTCAGTTATGTTCCCGACATACTTGGCATCAAGATTATTCGCCAGTATAAATCACGTATGATGCTGTGCAGACTGTGGAATAACAACAACCAGAACACATATATCAAGCAACCCCTGCCTCCTTCAACGCTTCCAAAAGAACCTGGTGTATGCTACCATTACTCCCACAAATCTTCCTCTCAGTGACATCCCACCTCCTCCCATCCAGATTACTCATTTCACCACCCGCTTCCTCAATCAAAATACTCCCAGCAGCCACATCCCACGAACTTAAGTCATATTCCCAATAGGCCGTCAATCGCCCGCAAGCTACCCAAGCCAACATTAACGCTGCCGAGCCCAGCATGCGAATCGTTCTCACCTTGGGCATCAAATGGGGCAATGCTAAAAGCGACATATTCATACTTGTCTCTGCCGGAGGAGAACCCATTGCGACAATTGCATCACCCAATGACGATTGAGTCCCAACTTTTATGGGGTTGTTGTTCATGTATGCTCCATGACCTCGTATAGCAGTGAATGTTTCATCCCGATGAGGGTCGTGAATAACACCGAGGATGATTTCTCCATTGTGAGCTAGGGCGATGGAGGGCATGCAAAGGGGTATGCCGTGGACAAAGTTGGACTGTTTCATGCGTGTGATGTAAATTGGATTTACGTATATGATATGGTACGCATTCATATTGATTGCATAGAGGGTGAGAGTGATTCACGAAAAACAAAAAATAAATCCACGAGTCAGAATAATATATCGAGAGCCACTCACAGTTCCGTCAATGGGATCCACAATCCAAAGAAATCCACTGTAATTATTCGTCAATTTCTCCCTAATGGCAGCAGCACTCGCCTCCGCCCCAGGAGGAACGTCTTCTTCTCCAAGAAAATCGTGGGAGGGGTACGACGATAGGATGGTTTCTCTTATTGTCTGATTGGTTGAAGGATAGGAACGTTTCAGTTGTATTGTTTGTTGGCGTGTGTGGTAACGATGTGAAAATGAGTCAAACCGTTGTAAATCGTGATTGGGCCTTTAGAAACCAAGACACCATCTACCGGACGAAGCAAACAAAAGCAAGCCATTCCTCTCAAAGCATGCAACAACAATACGGAATATCAGTATTGTACCTTCTCACAAAGCGGATCCACCAAGGTTAGCAAATCACGACTGTTGGCCTTCCTCTCTGTCACTTCCGCCCCACCGGCATTTCCCAAAATGATCTCTCCTGCCTTTTTGGAGGCTGCGATGGCCACGCCGAGGAGGGCTCGGAGATGGTCTTCGGTCAAGGTGGAGTCGTTGGTTGTGGTTGTCATGAAGGTCGGCGTTGTCCGTTGGGGCGATGTACTCCATGCACGACGTATTTGAGGGTGTAGAAGAGGGATAGGAGCGAATGCCGCGGCAGTGAGAAGCTCGAAGTGAAGCAGCAGCAGCAGCGGTGGTATGAACGATACATGAGTCATTCGACTGTTTCTCCTGTGGTTCGGATGATTTGGGTGGTTGAAGATGCTATTTACATCGGCCTTACATCAACACGTGCGGACACCGTAGAAGATGTCCGGTGATTTCTCGAGTTCTTCGCGTTTTATCCCCTCGTTTTATGCGTTAGGTTCATTAATTTATGACGTGTGTGCATGATGTAGCGAGCTTCGAATAGACACGCTGTGATGTAAAATATCACCTTTAAAATTATTATAGCAATTTATAAGATCGTACAATACCCAAAAAATGGCATGATGACATGACGAATCTTTGGAAACGATTTGAAAAGAATAATATAGGTATTAAATAGGATAGCTCCTCTCCGGTACAAATACCATAGAGGTGCCTCGGGATGATCTCGGGGGTGTGGCTCAAGACCGGCAGGGGTCTCGGAGGCTTCGAGGAGAAGGATCTGAGAAGGTTCCTCTATGAATTAATACTCGTTGCCTTACCCAGTCGTTATTACAAAACCCATATTACTTATCATGGCAAGGATTGGTTTGCGAAATAATGCTTGCCGTTCCCAGTTTTTCGCAGGACGCTTGGCACAACAACACAACAAGTAATATCTAGCCAAACGAAAGACCAGCATAGAAACAGAGACTGAGACGGACTGATTTCCAGACTGACACCACACCAGATTGACTTCCCGAAAGCATCGGTGTGACAGATCAATAATATAATATTCTGCGACCTCGACGGCCAATTTCCCATCCATTCGGAACAGCGCCCAGGTCTGAGAAGGACTGTTGACAGTCAGTTTCCGCTCAAACCGTTGTCGATCCCATCCGCGGATCCCATTCATTTTTTTAAAATTTCCCTCGTTGGACTCGACGAAGATCTCCCCGTCCAACCACAATCATGTCGTACTACTCGTCCGACGACGACAGTGACGCCAGCAGCTACGAAGAACCTCCCCCCGCCTTCCACTCGCCCCCCCCTCACGGCTTTGGCTCGGCACACGGCGATTTCAATGCTGGACCTCACGACGAGGACGCCAGCAGCGACGAGGCTTCCTCGAGCGACCGCGAGCAGCGAGACGGTCTCGTCACCACGTCGTTCCACAGCAACCCCACGCCGGCTCTACGCGGGAAAACTCTGCGCGCCGCCCCCGACAGCGACGAAGACGACGACGAGAGCGACGAAGAGAGCGAGCACGTCCCCGCCGTGGCCCAAGAAGTCGTCGGTCCCAACCTCGCCGTCCCTCCCCGCGGCAAGGAATTGCGCATCGCCAAAAAGCTCCTGGCGAGCAGCCAGCAGTCCTCCAGCGACGACGAGCCGCTCGTCACCAAGAAGTCCAAGGCCAAGCCGAAGCCCAAACCTGCGAAAAAGGCACCCGCTCAGACATCCAAGAAGAAAACAGCCACCAGCAAAAAGGCAGCCTCTCCCAGAAAACCACCCACCAAACGGAAAGGTCCTCCCATTCGGGCTCCCTCCGACAGCGAAGACTCCGACGAGGATGCCGTGGCGGCCGTCGTGGTAGACAGCGATGACGATGTGGAGGCCGTCGCCGTCGCAGAACCGGTCAGCAGCAGCAACAAACGGTTCAAGACCAAAGACGGAAAGGCAAAGCCAGTCAAGGGCGGGAAGAGCAAGGGAGGGAGCAAGTCGTCGTCGTCTTCTCCGCATCATCATCACGCAGCGACGCCAACCATCGTCGCGGTTCCGGAAGTGGCACCAGAACAACTCCAAGCCGCCACGGAGGCACGAGACAAACTTCGTTCGTCCGTGTCCGCTCTCCCACACGCACTGAACGAAACCTACATTGTTCGTAGTTTTGGGAGGATCCCATCCGAATGCAGCGCTGCCGCTTCGGCCGGCGTCGACTTGGATTCTCCGCTGGAAACCCTTTTCTCGAGTCCGCATGCCATTTACCCCGTGGGATTCTCGTGCGATCGATTGGAATTCAGTCCCATTCATGGACGAGTGATCAAGATTCGATGTGATATTTTGGATGGAGGGGTGCTCCGCCGGAACAGAGAGGACTTAAAGAAGAAGTTGTCCGCAAAGGAGAAGAGGGGTGGAGTGCACGAGCCCATGTTGATTGACGAGAATGATAATTTGGGTGATGGACCGATCTTTCGTGTCATGTGGGGTGAGGGTATTGAGGAAGACGATGGTGCGGGTGTGTCATTCCCCTTTGATCCGACGGGTGGACAACATGCCGACAATAATACGGCCATCTCTCGAGGAGTTGGCGCGAGATTGAATGCTGCAGAAACGCCCATGGTGGGCATGAGGGTTAGTGTTCGTTTTGACGATTCGAAATTGTACGAAGGGAACATCACCAAGGTTGCATCCAATGCCAAAAAGTCGACAGCATCCAAGTCAGTGTTTAGTATCTCCATTTTGTACGATGACGGAGTTATGGAACATACGACATATCCCGATCCTGACATTTATCTGTATCCTCCTGGTAAGCTTGAATTTTGAAATATTTTTTTCTTCAGAGTGTCATGACCAACCCAACCGATCGTCTTGCCATAATGATCATTTATTATTCACAGGCTGTCCTCCCATTCAGCAAGATAGCGGTTGGGTGACAGAGTTACATGGAAAACCGGTGTGTTCCGTCCTTGCCAATACCCCTCTGGAGGCATGGGGCAAGACACTTCTATCTCTAGGTCTCATTGACGAAATAATCTACGAAGAAGCGTTGAAGACCGCCCAAAAGTCCAGGGAGGAGGGGTTATTGGAAGCTCGGGAGAGGATTGAGGCGGCTAATAAGAAGCGGAGGGATGAGAGGGCAAAAGAGAAATCGCGTCAATCGGCAAGGCATTCTATTGATAGCAGGATAGATGATGATGGCGCCAATGCTGACAGTCAAGGCACTGGTGACTCAGACAAGGGAGGAGATGGCCCAATGGATGCAGGCGATCAGGCGGAAGCTCCATCAGCCCGAGAAGTTCAATTACGCGAGAAGCTTAAAGAGTTAAAAAAAGAACTAGCGGACGCAAAGAAAACATCTCGTTCCATGTCTGTTGACCTCGCCCGCGCCAGGATCTCTACCATAAGTCCATTTGCCGCGAACCCATTCCTATGTGGTGCAGACGCAACGTCTCAAGAAATGTCGTTGATGGCAGCTGCTGTAAAAATGTCCAAATCAAAAATGGGCAATACTGGTAATAAGAGAAAAGTTGTCACACCCGCTACTATGATGGATAGGAGTGACACCTTCTTTACCCAAGAAATAGAGCGTTTTATTGAGGGTCTACCTGGCTCCGAATTTGCCCCACTGTATGTGTTTCATGCTAACCGAACTGCTGCTGCCATTTCCAACCAACAATGGATCAATGAAATGAAAGTTCGTCATCAGAATGCATTGCAGAAGAAACTCGAAAAAGAACGAAAGGCAGAAGAGGAGGCCGAGGCAAAGGCCAGCATCGAAAGGGAGAAGTTGATGAAGCGCAAGGCGAAAGAGGAGGAAGTCGCTAACAGAAAACGTCAAAAAGAGGAAGAAGAAGAGCTGGTGAGTCGTTCAATGTTTGCCGCTTGTAATTGCATTTCTAAACTTTTTGGGTCATAAACACGTATTCACTTCATCCCCAACGGTAGAAACGAAGGGAACGAGTCGAAAAACGGCTTACTCAACTAACTCTTCAGATGGACGAACGGCTGGTGAAAGAGTCTTACTTCCTCCGCGAGAGGGGCGTGATGGCCTACGTAAAAGCCTTGAACAAAGAGTTTTTCAGGAGACGTAAAATTGCAGATGCAGTTGTGGCTCATAAGATGGATCAATTGTTGCCCTCTAGTTCGGAAACTCCATCCACCGCGTTTCCGATTTATTCTAAGATGCTCCCTCCTCTCTCAGACCGCCTGTATGATGAAGCAGTTGTTAGACTTTGGGACTTTCTCAACTGTTTTCGTGATGCTTTTGTGGTAGATAATTCAAGTGCATCTTTGCCCACTCTTGACGCCCTCCAAGACGCCATTGATGGACTCAAGAAGGGTAATGCGGATGACAAGGAACATGCTGCTGCCATTGAATTAATTGAAGGCATAGCTATCAGTCTCTGCAGAGCAATCTCACCAGGCCTAACGAAGTATCTTGCAGCATCGACCTACCAAACTGAAGCGAACAAGGGATCTACAGAAGAATCTGCATGTTTTCCCGTGACCAAATGGACCTGGAGAGAGGTTGCCCGCATGAGTTTCATTGCTGAATTGCTCACTGACTTGGGATATTCAAAGAACGATTCAGCAAATATTGTCAAAGGGTATCGCAGTGGTGGGCATCCCAATTCCAAGGAAGCAAAGAGGTGGAAGAAGATTGAAGATTCCCCAGTCGTCATGCTGTATCAGCAGCTGAATAGTTATGATGAATCCGTTCAATACAGGAGACGTATTGTGACGGCTCGTTTGAGCACCCCGTGCAACCCATCATGTCTACCGAATGACTGGCGCTTCTTTCTTCATAACATACGATCTCGGACTTCCAATTCAGTTTCTTACATCAAAGAAAATGTTGAAAAGTCTTTATTAGCACTGAAAAACAACCCTCAAGGGACGTCACATGATGTTGCCCAGACATGCATTTCCGAACTGGAACGGTGCTTATCGATATTGAATCAAACACCGTCAGGACACTCAGCTGATCCTGATCTGATAAAAGCTAAGGAGATTGCTTTGGGAGTTCTTGACTCAACCAAAGGAACGTTTGCTGCAACACAGCAGCTCAAAACAGGTATTCGAAGTCAATCTAAAGAACCACCTCAGAAAATGGGCCTTCTAAAGAACTATCAACTATCCAGAGAGCAGTACCGGTCACTAGAATTAGCGAAGGAAGACTACATGGTTGCAGCACTGAAGCTTAAGGAAGAACTAGAGGCAAAAAACAGAGATGACGGTGCTATACTATCAGACGAGGAAGATGATGAATATGACGGAGATGCACCAGGGGAGAAGTCGAACAACAACAATGAATTGGACAATCAGAGGTCGGAAGCCGCTGATGCAGAGGCTATTGCGTCAACGGAACTTGGCGCAACGGCTCAAGCACCAAGCGACGTGACGTCGTTGTCGAATTCTGTAAAGGCAACAGTGCCCGCAACTCTAGATACCGAGGCTTCTGTAAGCTCAGCGAAAGCGAGGACTGCCGGAGCTTCAGGCACCACAACTCCAGAGCGTTATACAACTGAAGTTCCTCCAGAGACTGAGCTAGAAGAGAAGGATGGCCTTATTTCTAAGTAAGTATGATTTGAGTTCAATGTTTTGACTCATGACCGAATGTATGATGGTGTTTGATTTTCACATGGTACTCTGGTTCATTGCGATGATTACTAGTTGTTCGTCTGCGGCTTACGTGGTTGTTGATGAATAAAGTACTCATTCAATTTGGCCATAAGTGATGGTTTCTTGTTGCGTCGCCGTGTTGTTGATCGCTGGTTATGTGCTACTTGACTTTTGTAGAGGATGTTAGGGTCTGGATTAATTTGCGGAAGAGATGCATGGGATTTTTATTTTGGATCAAGAAAAATGATCTAGATTATTTAGATCAAGAAAAATGATCTAGATTATTTAGATCAGCAGACTTCGTAAGAGGAGAACACTGACTTTAAAAGATCAGTAGAGAAAATTGAAAGCAAATTGGGCACACAAGCGAAGCCAAGACAGTAGCGCGTGGTGGAATGGAGTTAGATCCGCCGGTAGGAAAAATGGCTCAAGAAGTATCTGTCTTTTGTCGAATTTGATTGAGTGTACTCCTCTTTGTACATTTTCCTCTTTGTAATCGTCAACCTCTCTAAACCTACCCTTTGCTTTCGTTCGCTTACATCTTAGGGATGTCCCCTCTAGCGCCAAAGAATCGAGCTGTGCAGCATTGCATTTGCCGTCGGGACAAGTTGAGGGCTCACTGGTCGCAGTCCATGAAATGTGTGACGATAAGAAAATCACCGATAAAAGTCAACCGGATCCTATTGAGGAGCCATGTTATAAACAGGACAGCGGGGCAACATGTGCCGTCGATGGTGCTTCCATCATCTTGCCGGATAATATCGAACCCTGCGGGACTACATCTGATTATGAGTTTTGCGCTGATGTTCCCACGGCTCCTGATCTCATTCGCCGGTGCCTCGCTGTGGTGAGGACTCTCTGCTCTTCAACATCGGCGGAGCCATTCATCTATCCAGTGGATCCTCAACTATATCCCGGCTACTATGAATCTGTCACGAGCCCGATGTCACTATACGATGTCGGAAACTATCTCCACAGTGCTGCTCAAAACTTGTCGAGTAGTTTTTCTGTTGCTGACGTCGAACATGTTGTAGCTGAGTGTGGGAGAAAGATTCGAAAGATCTTCCACAACAGTCTGGCCTACAATATGGGTAATAAGGAACACCTTACTATGAACTCAGCAGAAGAAATGTTGCGTTTGTTTGAACGATTATTTTTTGATTGGGTCCTTGCCCCTTCGAGGCCTGCCCTACGAGACTTAGACGACGATAAGTGCATTGATCACCATGTTAGTGACATGACGTCCATGGTAATTCTTTGTGATGGATGCGAAGGGAAATATAATATGTCACGCCTCAAGCCTCCACTGGTTAATGTCCCCAGTGGTGAGTGGTATTGCCCTCGATGCGTGTCAGGGCGATGCTGGGTAACGGTGGATCCACGAATCGGCCGACTAGTCAAAACTAGTTCGTTTTCTGGTATTGTTGAATCTTGTAAGTTTGTGATGTCAGAGAAGAACGAGCATTCCATCATCTACTGCATACGTGCTGATGCTCCAGCTTCGAAAGAGTTCTGGGGATTAAAAGATGTTGACGAAGCAATCGTTGGTGATCCAGTTGCTCCGATTTCTTGCCTAACAGCAGTTGCGGAGTGTTCTGGTTATTCATTTGGACGAGATGCGGGTATTTTGGGCAATTCTCTTCCATTATCTATCAACCCGTTTGTGGCTGACAACGCTGCCCAGTCTGCATTATCGAGCACCGTTTTTCAAGACACGGTGCTTTCATGCATATCATTGATGAATAATCCGGAAGATCTCAATGCATTAGAGTGGGTCAAATTGCTTTTGACTCTTATGGCCAAGTGTTCTTCGAGCGATACGATTCAGGAACTTTCCACTAATCTTGAAAACAAAGAGGCATCTATTCTTGCATCTGCGATAACTACGTTTTGGAGGGCCAGAGGGGCTAAGAATATTATCCCAGACAACTCTTCTGACGATGAAAGTGTTACGTCCCAGGAGGAGCTCCCCTACATGGAGTCTCAGAGCGAGCAGGTTATTGAATCAAAGTCCAGTATTGGGACAGGGGACAGTAGGCTAAGCAGTGTTAATGCAGCTGACAGTAAACATTCCTCCGGAGAGCAGCTCCATCTTCAAGTGTCTAATGAATCGTCTAGTGATGGCAAACTTCCCGATGAAGACGCAGAAAAAGCGGAAGGACAAAATCTAACTACGTCACTTGAAGATGATTTACGCAGGAGAAATCGCGAATCTGTTCTCTTTGCGAAAACGATGCGTCAGAAAAAAAGGGAGGAAGCTCTTGTTGCGTTCTACGTGCTGAATAGCTTAAAATCGACAGCTGCGTCCTTTGAAGAAGACTCTCTATCAAGTCTTGTCAGTTCTGTCCTAAGTAACCAAGAAAAGGGTCTGGATTTGGCATCAGTTCGCTGTAGAGAACCTTGTCACTTTTGTCACCTCTCTGATGCAGCAATATGTTCGCCTCTATGCCGCGTGCCCAGTGATGCCGAATGGAAAGAGATGTTTCCTCATGCTGTTCATGAAAGAACATCATACATGATCGCTGAAGTGCCTTTGCGATCATGGGGAAATATTTCAAACGCCGATGAAATTCATGATGTCAAACATGTAACACCTGCGAGCAAATTATGGCTCGTTCGCGTGCGCGTTGGGGGTGAACTCGTGTCATCAAAAGCTAAGACTCTGGACTATCCGTCGAAATCCTTAGACCAGCCCATGCAACAGTTTCTGCCTCGTAATGTTGAAGGATTTCAGAGTGAGGTGAAGTTTCGTATAGAATCCAATCTCTCAGTTGTCTCTGGATCTCTTACTGCTCATGAGGTCTGTGCAATTGCAGCCCACCGCATGCGCAAAGAGCACTTCCTTAAAGAACGGCGCGAGCACTGCAAGTTGACGTTAGCAAGGGACGCAGCGATGTCATGTGGGAAATCAATACCCATTGGGCAAGACAAGTGGGGAAGAACATACTGGGTTTTGAAGGCTGAACCAAAATCATTGTTCATATGTGAACACTCAGATTCATCATCTCAATTTGACAACTCAACCTCTAAAACTTGGCACAGGTTTTCAACCCCAGAAGCAATAGCATCAGTAATTGTCTGCTTAGGCAAAGACTCCCCATCCGAATCATTGAAAGAAGCATATCCAGAAGCGTACAATATGGTGAAAGACCGGACCTGGTCTACTTTGCTAATGCGAAGACGCTTGTCAGCCTCATTGGGAATCAAGATTTGTGAGGAAGATTCATCACTTCCTCCCACGGAAGAAGATCACAAATTTGGAGCAGTAAGCGCATCTCTTCGTTTTGTGCCCGCTTCGCATAGATGATCTCTCACTTGATACCTTTATTCTACGATTTTGCAGCCTTTTGTTGAAGATGAAGATGTTTTAGTTGAGTCGAAAAATGGGAGGTTTTTATGGGATGCAGTCATCGTCGATGTGTCAAGAGATCCCCAGAACAGCGAAGTCAATGGATATCTTGTTCATTTCAAAAACTGGAGTAGTCGATTTGACAGCTGGGTTACTCCTGATCGGGTTGTTGAGCCAAGCAAAAACAATCTCTTAGTACAGGTAAGTATCCTTGGTGCGAATGCACGTGGCGCATCATAATTCTAACACTTCGTTGTTTACTACATCGTGTACAACAGACAGAAGCACTTCAAGAATTTGACGCGAAAAAGCTCAAGGCACCTGCCGACCTTGAAGTTATGCTCGCAATGAGAAGCTTTCGGCAAAAAAATGGAAAAAAGGCGAACTATCTTGTTGCTGCAAATATTTATGGGTGTTCATCACCCCCTCCAGGGGCGTCTTATGATGAACGATTTCTTGCGTTTCTAAAAGGAGCAATGTTGTTAATCGAAGCAGCTTTACCGTTTGGTGCTATTGAGTATTGGCCGACACATGCAGCTCTCTTATGGCGTAACTTTGTCAAAAATGCCCGGGGACCAGAGAGTCTGCTGAAATGTGTGTTATTACTCGAAGATGCTATTTCACCTGATTTTTTGCGACCTCAGTCAGCACAGTTAGTTGCTGCTTTGCCAAGGCAGTGGAGAGCGATGGGTGAGGCATCACTATCAGGGGTAGCTCTGAGAGTGGCTGTACTTGATCATAGTTTGAATTACAGTGACACATAAGGGGGCTGCTAGCAGTAATTTAGAAAGTGGTGCCAGTCTGTTGACTTTCACACGGAGCTCAGTCATTACCTTCATTAAGGTTACCATACTTTCATGTCCATTCTCACTTCTGAACTGGAACAATATTCGTCGCACAAATGCATTGAAACTATCAAGTTGGCTACTAACAACAGTAGCGAGAGAGAGAGAGAGAGAGAGAGAGAGAGAGAGAGAGAGAGAGGATGATATGGAGGTCAGCAACGAGCAACAGCCATATGCCCTTGAAGTTAATTGCACAAACAACTAAAATTGTCATTTGTCCTGTTAACCTTGGAAAACCAACAGTTTACTATTGAAAGACTGTTATGCAGCAAATCCCACTAAGTAAATGTTATTTATTTGTCCCCAATTGTTAACGACAAGAAAAATAGTGCCTGTCGTGGCTTGTTCGCCTAGCTCCCCCCACTTATACTTGAACCTTTCAGCAATTAGAGGATGAAGAATGCGGAATGTTCGATCACCAGAGCTGTGCACCCAACTGTCCGTCTGCTCGTAAAAGATGGTATCCAAGCACTGCACAACTCATAGACTACAACTGCCTCACAGAGGAATGCTAATAAGAAACACAATGCAAGTGCAAAGCGTAAGGATGTCAGCCATGCCACAGAACGAAACTTTTGGCCGGTTCAGGTGGTATGAGTACTGAAGAATGATGATTCAAACCTTGTCAAGGTTTATGGGTCATTTTTCTCTCTCCCAGATATGGCATTTCAAAAATATGATTTATTGTCCCTTCACTAAATCTGTGATCTCCACAAAAATGTCAAAATTGTTACCACAATTCCAATGACAATCATTACTGGTGTGATGTTTTGAGCTCATTTTGTACCACAGTGTTTATGTATTCCCATTCTTAGCCTGTTTCACCTTCTTTTCTACTGTGCCTCAAGTAACTATACTCCTTCAAATTGCAAAACCACAGAGTTCCCATTTTGAGTCCTCGAGAATGGTTGCCATATTCTCAGCATTTACACCTTATGTCAATCACTATTACTTCTGAAATTTGGCAGATTGAAAAACTGATAGTTTTGTATGATCGATTCATCAAAGAATTTTGTTATACTTCAACCAACCTGAAGTTGGCATATAATAATACCATGGAACATCATGTGTCACCTCATGAATCATTTCATCCTGTTAAAGGGAAGGACAATTTCTCCCTGTCGTTGTGCAATCAATCAAGAAATATGCTCAAAAATGGTTGTTTTCCACATTGTTACAATAATTGAAGTGGCACTCTATCCTCAGCAACAGCAATAAAGCCCTGGTCATTGTGGACTATTACCGAACGCATACAAATCAAGGCATTGGGCTGAAGACACTAGGTTCCCACTACAGTGTGAAAATTCCCATCTTCTGAGATGCTCTGTTGCAGACATCATCCACTTCAATTTCACAGAGCTCACCATGGCATCAGGTATGGTGTGTTCCAGGAAAACTTCCAGTTTCCCGATGAGACCAACCAGTTGAATGGGTGGAGATTGCAGCGATGTGAGCCAGTTGTTGTAATAAACATTGTTGCCTACAAAGCTAGAACTTTTCATTCTTTTCATGGAAAGGAATTTGCAGAGAAGGCAGTTGAGATGGAGCTCATTACAAAGTGCAAGCCCATTTTCAAACTGATGGAGCATTATCCTGAATTTGATGCCTTCAAAGTTGTCAATGAGGCTTATGTGTAGAGGTCCTTTGCAGCTGCAAATGAAAATTTGACGACAAGGGTTGGATATTTTGGAACAGGCCAAATAATGATAGAATGCTTTCCTCATATGCAATTGAGATTTGAAGTAGGTATGTGCAGTGGAGAAAGGCCAGAAAACATGGTACAGTTCGGTCTCCATGGGACAGCAAGGAAGCAATCAGATATGAGTAGGTGAGCTTGTACTTGTACTTTTATTTGGGATGCACAACAAAATGGAAGGATGAGGACAAGCAAGGTGTGAAGACTACAATTTGGAAAAGTTCTTGAAAGCGAGGCAGTGACTGATGCTTTTGTGTGGAAGGTGGTTCTTGTCACCGCAAAATTATTGTCTAACTAAACAATTTTGTGTATGGGATAGGTAAATGAATGAAACTCGTACAAAACATTCTCTGGAGTATACAGTAATTTCTGGGGAATTACCATCATAACTGTGAGAGTATTATTTTGGGGTTTTTTGGTGACAGTAACAGAAAAAGTAATTTGCAACCTAAATCTTTTGTTCTTTAACCTATCAAAGACCTACGGGTCCAAAGGGATCAAATGGTCTATAGACATAGAGATTGTAAATTAGACAAAATCGAAGGGAGAATGAATTGAAAATGCTCTCTGAAAATATTATGTTATTTCTAAGTATTCTTATTTTCATTAGGAACAACCAGTCATAGGCATGAGGCCCAACTCTACAGCACTCTCAGAGATGGGCTCACATCTTGGAGGGAGCTCATGTCACATATTATTGAGAATATGTCAGTTGACTCTGTTTGGCTGCTGATACTGAGAAGAATGTAGCATACTCTATGTCTACATAAGTGTGTACCGGTGCACTTTATCTTGGCCTATTCTGCTGAATATATACTTCCTCCTTTTCAGACAAAATGGTCACATGAATGGGGCAGGACAATCAAGAGTATAACCTAGTGAATCAGCTTTCTCAATCTCATAAACAGATGCTGTTGCAAGAAAAGTAACATCTTTCAATTTTTCATGTAAATAATTAGACCCCCAAGTGCAACCATGATATTATGATAATTACTTCATCTTGGAATATATTTTACCAGTATTTAATCATACATTGGTGGTATAATATTGTTATTTGTACATCAGCACCACTTCATGGTACTCATCTTAATACCATTTTTCCCGGATGTAGTGTGCTGGGTTATGGGACAAAATCCTGACCTGGGATCCTGAATATTGGATTTTAATCATCTGGGACAGAGCTCTAGAAAACAAAGGTTTCACACTAAAACCACTGGTCAGAATGAGCCTCTAATAAAGCCATTGGGGCATGTGTGCAATAGGCTAGCAATGGTAAGGACTCCATAATGGAGCCTCCCAAGTTGATATGGCAAACATAAGAAATATTACTCACCTCCAAGCTTCAATTCTATTTTGTGTTTCACCCAATTCAAAAGTCATATCCAGACGTTGAGACCTCATGACCTCTAGGGAAATCCTTCCAATGCTCTGCCACACGTTTTGAGATGGAGAGCAGGATCATTCAAGTCATCAGACAAAAAGCAGTTATGGTGCTAAACATTATAATTTCTTTGTCATTTTATATTTCAAAAATGAGAAATTACTTACATCAAATAAAAATGATTGTTCAGTCCCATGTCTTCTCAAGCATGAGATTTGGGATTTTTGTTTACTACAGTGTTGAAGAATTCCTAATTAGCAAATAAATGTGATGACATTCTGTAGAGACTTCACTTCTTCAAATCAAACACATAAACATATCACCACTGACTAGAGTTGTTGATGCCTGTTCTAGTTGGTAAGTTAACACATCTATTCTCTTTAGAGACTGCACTTCTAGAAGTAAAAATGATTCTAAATTGCAAATTCATACATTTATACTCTTTAGACATCAATAAAACAGGAGGAAACAAATGCCTGGTCATTTGTCTGAGATCATTTACCAGCAAGCAGGCCAACATGCCTATTATTTTTCATCTTCCTGGAATTCCCTAATACAGTTTTCACAAGAATTCTCAATTGTGAAAGTTAAAAATTTGCAGAAATATTCCTCGCAAAGATAATTTTGTCTATTCAATCGCTCAAAAATAGATTGCAAAGGTTCCGGTCAGGGACAATGATGCGGCTGTGGCACTCTAGAAGGATGCACCGGTACCTTCAATTATTGACATGCCACTTCCCTTGTGAGTACCAACAGGGGCAGATCTTACCATTTGATATGAGTCTTCAACCTTCTCCCAGAGGATCCCTTTAGGAGGAGGGTATTGTGGGACAGTCAGCCAGGAATCAACTTATGGTTGGTCTGTTGGACATGGTTTACAAAGGCAGGAGGGTAAAGGTTGAGGAAAGCTTTCTGGGCTGTGCGCTCTTATGCCAAATGTGTCTCCAGTTGCGTAACGGTGGTGTTAACAACAATGGGGTCGCCCTGGCAGTATTGGGCAATGAGCCCCGGGTATGGGTCACTGAGGCACATGGGTACCTTCAATGGCAGTTGTCAAGGCCTTTCGCACAAGAAAGAAGGGAGGCCTTGGACTCATTATTGCCTTTGAAGAGGTTGGCAAACTGGAGCATAGTGAGAAACTTACAATGGTGAGAGGCAGGCTTGAGGTGTGTTAAGAGGAGGTCAAGCATGAGAAAACCATCCTTGTCAAATCGGGCATCACTATTTGTGAAAAGGAATGGAAGGTCAATGGGAACAACACGAAGGATTTTGGAGAGAAGATAGATGCTCTCCTTAGCCTTGCCAGGGGCTTTGGCATCCCAAGTGCAGCGGTCAAAGTATTTGTGGGGTTTAAATGTGGCGACTTGCACAAAGAACATGCAAAGTGGAATTTCCTTTTTGTAGGCAGGGAAAGGTGGAGGTTTAAGTACGGCGGTCGCAGGGGTGCACCGGAGAGATGGCAAATTTCGTCCATGCAGGCTTGGTTGGTTTCGTTGTGCTGGCATTGTTGTTCTTGTTGCTGAAGCCTGGAGCATGATGGTTTGTAAGAGGACTGTGGTAGCATCAGTACAGAGCCACCCTTCCCGAGCGGACATGGGGGTGAATTGGAAGCTATAACCACCCATGCACTTTTAGAAGTCATGAGTATGAGGCCTATCAATGCACGAGATGGCGCACTTGCAAACTTCGCCGTCATTGTCAATGCATTATGTCTGAGAGCGCAAAACTCCATCTGGCTGTGTGTAATACTATTTATTTTATCGTAAGTAGAGTTACGAAAAAAGTGTAAGGAAAGTATCAGGGAAAGTCACAGCTGTGTATGTAATAACTTGTATGATGTAAGTAGTAGTGGCAAAACCCATGAGTAATTTACCGACAGTTGATTTGTGTAGGTACAACAGAAGACAATCTGTAAGCACCAATCCTTATGTTGTGTTGTTACTCATGAAATTCATAAGACAGAAACTATAGATTATATATGTCACCACTGTTGCTCATCAGTGGTAACGACTTTTAGAAATATGGTGTTGATTCTTTAAATTTTGTTATGTTGTTATTGATGCCATATGAATTATTACAATGAACACTACAGACTGAAGTTGCACAAATAGTAGTCTAAATGCAAAAAATTGTATGTCATAGATCAATCAACAAAAATCTAAAAACAACCAAATGACACCTTGCACTTGGCATCCCTGTTCCTTTTCATTGTTGGGTTGTAGCAATGGGAGGGGAGGTGCCAAATTCAGCCTGGGGGCTGAGATATCCGCTGTGGAGAGGACATAGCAGAAAGATTTTAATTGAAAAAATCCCTGGTGAAGAAGAAGTGTAAAACATCAACCTCCATTTCTTTCTTACCTTTTGCTTGGCACCCCTGTTACTTTTTGTTGTTGGCTTTGCAGAAATGGGAGTGGTGGTGCCAAATTCACCCTGAGGGCTGAGATATCCACAGTGGCGCGAACAGTGCAAACAATTTAATTGAAAAGTGAGTTGTGAAGATGAATGGTAAAGTCGAACTCCTATTTTCTTACCTTGACTCGGCGCCCCGCTCCTTTCTGTTGTTGGCATTGCAGCGATGGGTGTCGAGGTGCCAAATTCAGCCTGGGGGCTTAGATATCCACTATGGCGTGGACGGTGCGAAACAATTTAATTGAAAAAAATTAGTAGCAAAGAAGTACGGTAATCAAGTTGAACTCCTTTTTTCTTACCTTCCACTCGGCGCTCCTGATCCTTGCTGTTGTTGGATTTGCGGCGATGGGAGCGGCGGTGCCAAATTCAGCCTAGGGGCTGAAATATCCACTATGATGCGGACAGTCATAACAATTTAATTGAAAAAATTAGTAGGGAATAAGCACGGTAAAAAATAGAAACTCCATGTTTTCTTACCTTGCGATCGGCGCTCCCATTCCTTGCTGTTGTTGTCTTTTTGGCAATGGGAGCGGTGGTGCCAAATTCAGCCTGGTGGCTGAGATATCCACTATGTCGCTGACAGTGCAAAACAATTTAATTGAAAAAATTAGTCGAGAAGAATCACAAAAAGTCAAAACTCCATTTTTTCTCACCTTGCGCTTGGCGCCCCTCGTTCTTGTTGTTGTTAAAGCAACATCGACCAGAGCGGCAGGGTCAAATTCATTGTGGGGACTGAGATATACACTGTGGCGAGGACAGTGCAGAACAATTTAATTGAAAAAATTAGTCGCGAAGAAGCATGGCAAAAAATGAAGCCCATATTTTTTTACCCTGCACTCGGCACCCCTCATCCTTGTTCCTCTTAGCTTAACAGCAATGGTAGCGGCGGGGCCAAATTCATCATGGGGGCTGAGATCGGAGGGTTTGATTCGGACGGTAGAAAGAGTCCATCGTGGATATGATTAGAGATAATTTTTTGGGAGGGGCAGCAAGAAATGAACTTGTGATGGGATGTTGTATGGTACTTACATCATGTCGAGAAATTACTTTTCCGACAGGCCGTGACTAGGCTTTTTTTGAAAATAGCATGATAATAAGATCCTTAAGTCAGGACCTTTCATTTCCCAATTACAGCCACACATACATGTTACATAAGTAATTGAGCACCCACCTAGCACCCACACAAATAATAATTGGAGTATATTTATAGGAAATACATGTAACCTAAGTTAAGGGTTGGTTAAATTGCTACTAACAGACTTAAGACTAATTAAACTCACAAGGTGCTAAAAAATCTGGGATTATTACTTTTGACTTAGGCAACTCTTCACATACACCGACTTTTCCGACATACAACATGTAAGTATACTCACGATACATGTATGCTTTATTATGTCAGACTTGACTACACTTATAAAATAAACGCGTATTACTGACCTTAAATATCTATCTTACTTCTAAACTCTGACTTATGGGCTCTCAGACATAGAAGGAAACAACACTGCAGTGGTGAGTGAGCTTGGACCCAAAGGGAAGGTCAGTCTCCCAAGGGGCGAAAGAAAGGTTGTCGGCCGCTGTGGACGGGGGAGTTGGGACTGGGGTGCACGGGCAGCGTGGCAACTCCATTGCCAAAACCTGTGCGGAAAGGAACTCAGTGTGACTAACTAATTTGGGTTCCTGTTATTAAGAAGAGGATTGGGAGGAGATGCTAGACCTGGATGGAGGTGAGGGACTTAACACAAAAAAGAAAAAATAACTGTTTAATGAAAATAGTTACGAATACTAAATTGAAAACATAGTTTTTGAAGTTTAACTGTCAGTTACCATTCGTTTCTTACAACGTTCAACTGAGCTTATTTAATTTATTTACGAACGTCAACAGCTTCTCGAGGAAATTGAGGACGCTCGACAACTTTCTCAAAATCAGTCGTGCGTCAGTGTCACATCTGTCAAAAAATAACTTTTGTCATTTTTAAGGTTGACTGTTGTTAATCTGCCAGACTGTTGTTAATCGGTCAGAACCTTTCACAGATTGGTAATCATTTTATTTATACGACGATGTCAATGATTTCATCAATAACTTTGTCATTTTAAAGGTTGTCAGTTGTTAAACTGTCAAACTGTTATTAATCGGTCAGTACCTCTTACACGTTTGACTATCATTTTTGAAATTTCTACACACATCATGCCGACCTGACTGGTCCATTAACGGCAAGGTCGCTTTGACACGACTGGCTATCACAAGCCCTGGATTTCTACGATTAGCGGCGGGAAATTTTTCCTGTTCTTGTAAGTATGATTTTCAAATCTTTTCTACGTCTCAGTTTAGTTCTACAAACTCTTTTTCAAACTAATCAATAGTTTCATAACTCCGATCCCTCACCTCCGGCTGAAGCGTACATGGTAAAACTCTCCCCCAAGTGTAGAGCGTCATAAGCTGCTGCAGCCAAGCCAGTTGTTTAAGATTAGAAGGGCTACGAATAAGCTAACACAACACTGGAGCCAGACAGACGATCGGAGTCTACCAGCATAGGGCTCATCAATTGTAGAGACATTCTTTCAGAGGTACCCACGGAATCCTGTCACAGCAGTCACGTCGTGAATTGTACAAATCATCCCATGGTTGTGCCAACCCTCCACAAGGGTCTGATCCTTCACAGTCTTGGACACAACGCCCAATTACCCAATCAACATAGAACTTTTGCGGTCTTGTCCCTACAGTAACATTTACACCACTTGCTGTGAGGCATGTTTCCTCAGACAACCAGAAGATGCCTACATTACAGCACTCGGCAGCAGAGTCAAAGAGAGTTACTGATAAGTCTGTAGCAGGCACCTTGGAATCATCCAAACATTTTCCATTGACCATATCAGGCCAATACTTCCCAGCAGCAGTTTGGGTTGATCTTAAAGAACAGAGCTCAACATCAATCCAGTTGTATTCTGAAGTGCAACAAGCTTCAGCTGAATTATGAAGAACTATATACGTGTCTTCAACGAGGCCTCCGCAGGTTTTATCACCACCTATTATTCATAGATGGTAAGGTAAGTTTAAACTGCCATCGTGAGCACAAAAAATGAAGAATAAAAGCAATTCGACTTACTTGCTGGATCGCAGTCACGGACACATACTTCGCTTCCTGCAGTGTCTCCACGGTAGTAAAGTCCTGTTCCTGCATAGCATTTACTCAGGAGAGAGTCAGCCTTCAGGAAGTTGAATACGGATTTTGATCAGAAGAATATTTAATCATTAATGCAGCTTCATTGAAAAAAAGAAACCACTTACTTCACAAAATTCGAGAAATCTCCATGGTAATTCTGACTCGCAACAACTCCGGGGGTCTGAGTATAAATCATCAGAAATAGGATTTGCCAAACCACCACATGTTTCACCATTTCCCTCCTCACAGTCTGTAACACATTTGCCATCCAAGTGGCTCACATACCACAATCCTGAACCTTTCAAATTTATGCATTTGTTAAAGTTCCAGCCTGGGAAAAAACGTGAGCAACATTCCTCAATACTGCGAGAGAGCCATGTGGTGCTATCTTTCATGTACTCTGGTTCATTGCCATCTTGCAAACAGGTCCCACTGTGATTTTCCCAGTCAGGATAAAATACCCCAGTGCCTGGGTCCCCAACTTCAGTCACAGCCTCTCCGACAATCCCCCACACCACCAAGCAATTCACAATACTGTGATCAAGACCTGATGACTTAACAATATTAGTGCTAAGAAGAGCAAGGAAGCTTCCGGTCCCAATCGAATCACTCATTTGAGTTGATACACTTTGTGCAATGGACGATACTGAAGACTTGTCTCCAGGGCTTGAACAGCTTGCAACTTGACAAGTGAAGATCTGGGTGACTACATACTCTATTTGCCAATTTTGAGTTTGCAAATTACGAGATGATAGCAAATGACGAGTCTTTCGTGCTCCGCAGACTGAGGTAATTTCTGCAGCACATGAGCTGTTGTCAGCTGGGCATGCAAAACTTCGAATAGTAGCTAAAGTAGCCGAAGAAAAAATTGACAGTTCATTATCAGTCAAAGCACAGATGTCTACATTGGTAGAAATGCTTCCAGGAATTTTGACTAGCTCCTCAACAATTGATGGCTGCATACTAGGTATTGAAGTTGGGGATGTGGTTGGGCTATGTGAAGGATTGGAGGAAGGGGACGCCTATGAAAACAGATAATGGTAGGATGAGGTTATGATATGCAGCCTCGGCTTAACAAGTAAGACAACAACTCACAGTGGGGACCGAAGTACTGGGGTATGCGCTTGGTTCTACAGAAGGTGCCAAAGATATTGTACTGGAAGGATATTGGCTTGGGGTCTTTGAAGGAAAGGATGATGGCGCAGAAGATGGCAAAAAGGACGGGGACTTGCTCCTCGTTATACTTGGTGGGTGTGAAGGACCAAATGACGGAACTAAAGATGGTGTTTTCGATGGAATGAAAGAAGGCACAGAAGATGGCATAAGAGAAGGAGATTGACTCGCAGTTACACTTGGTGCATTTGAGGGACTTTGTGAGGGTAAAACAGAGGGCACCTTTGATGACAATGATAGATTTAAATTAGTTAACAATTTCGTGTCTCATGAAAGAAGTAGATATCATCAAAGATGGACACTGACCTCAGAGGGGCTCACAGTAGGAGCATTAGAAGGTTGGTTGCTCTGCATAAGAGAAGTAACGATGATGTTAAAAATTTTACAACGGAAACCCCGAAACAAATTGATGGATTAACTGACGCCACGCAGTTATAGATGGAAAAGTGTAACTCACTATTGTTGGCGGAGCAGTGAAGAGTTTTTCACCACCGACTGCAGCAAATCCAAATATGTAAACATTTGGGGTATCTGAACAGGTCGACCGAGTCAATGTGAGATTTGACTATCACGAAACAAGGAGGAATCTAATATTTGACTCACCTGCACAACCACCGGTAATTGGATCTCTGGGTTTTGCAATTGAGTAGACTTCGGCTCCGACAGCTCCAAGGGCTGCCTTCGCCTCTGCTTCGTTGGCTGCCGCACCATAATATGTGCTGAATGAAACAGAGCTGCCATCTCTCAACGGCCCGAATTGGAACTGAAAAGATGCACCATGATCTTGCGGTCCAAGATCAGTGAAGTTGTTGAATCCATCAGATCCCCCGTACGGGATAGAGGAAAATGTAGCATAGGGGTTCGCACTCATGAAACCATCATTCGACGACTTCACTAATGCACTGACAGTGCTAGGATCAGGCTGAACAGTAGAGCACTCATTGAATGGAGTCGGATAGACGTCCCAATCGAAGACGCGGCGGTAGGGAATATCAGTGATGGTGCCTCCGCTTGTATTTTCCAAGGTCACGGTCACTTCATAAAGATTTCGAGTTTTGCTCGCGGGGTGATAGTCATGAGTAACTCTCATCTTCCCCGAGGTGAACGAAAGCATCGCAACGGCTGTGGTGGCGGTCGAAGTGAAGCTGTTGGTATATGCCGATGATGGGGAATTTTCATCCGCAGTGTTGAAGAAAATAGCCTCGCCGTCAGCACCAACTCCCCATCCCTCGCATGTACATCCGTACGACGTAGATTCGCCTTCCCCGCGACCGTCAGGGAATATGTAACGTAGTCCAACCGTTGTCTCACTTTGGCCGTCTTCCGGGGCAGTAGGTTGGCCACCAGGCACATTCAACGCACCTTGTTCTGTGACGCCAAGTTTGATCAGGCCATTTGTGATGATGGCCCCGGTAACTAACAAATTACGATTGCTTGAACTTGACGGACCTTTGGATAATAAACACGCTTGGGTCTCTACCAGCAATCGGTCACGGACGGGTCTAATGACGGAGCTTTCAAAGCCTCTCAATGTTCGATCGGAACCACGAAAGAGAGGCTCTGACGATGCACGCGAAAGTAACGAGAGTGCAGCAATCATTACTGAAGCAATGAAGCGCGCATGACTTTTTGCTAGGTATTGGTACATGGCAAAGCTGCAGTACTCTTTTGTCGAGGAGTGTCATGTGTGAAGTCGCAGAGGGCAAACATTGTGAATCCAGGCCAGTATAAAATTGTCATGAACATGGCCAAGTTCACGAAGGCACTTACTGTTGATGCTTTCCCTTATTCCTTTATAGATTCCTATAGATTCCTATAGATTCCTTTATATTATTCCTTTATCTTCTTATGTGGGATGGGAAAAATTGTGCACGATGGTAGACTATGGTGCCACACTTGCAGCCTCTGGCTGAAAAGACAGCATACAATGGAAGGGGAGGGGCTGGGCTGGATCTTGGCGTTCGGGTTGTCTCACTGCAATCATCGTGGAGGCTGGTCAAACCTGTGTTCGCGAAAGTTCAGACCCGAACTCTGAGGTCGTGAAAGCTGTTCAACTTCCACTTGACGTTCTACATCTCTCTTACGATACCACGCCAAGATGGTGATCGCAGCAAAGGACTGAGGCTTAACAAAATAATGATTATGTTATGAGCAAGACAATAATGTTCTTGTGTGTATTGCACCACATCGAATTGTTTGTATCTGGTACGGTATGGTACAATACAATAAGTAACCTCCGTACCGTCTGTGCCCTGGCTGTTGCAAGCATCCATACCCTAGCCCCCTCTCTAGCCCTATGTACTTTTGGCTCGGTTGGCATGAATCACAAAAATGACAGTCAGGTATTGGTCAATTTTTGTTGCCCTGAGTTACTTGTAGCACTGTTGGCTAACAGGTTTTATTCAATAACTTTGAATCGATAGCATGGTACAGGACAAAGTTATATTTGGGATGAGCAGCTCAATGCAAGGTTCAGACTCCCCCACCCATGATATTGGAACAACACGGAAAACGACAACTGAGGGCATACCACGGCCCCAAAATTATGGTATTGTGTATGTTGTATTTGGTCAGTTTTTGCCGACCATAAGGCTATTGGCAGCCCTGGGGTCTATTCAGATGGGAGCTGCGGGAATCTGCCAGCTACATGCTAAAAAAACAAGATAATGCTGTGAGGTGGCAGTTGATCGACGGCAGTGATAGAGTTTACGTCATTTATAATCTTATTCTCCGGTCTCGGCGTGAACAGATTCCATGCCTCTTTCTATATCAATCCCGCATAAAGTTGTTTTACAAGCTCGTCCATTTTTCATGAAGACGGACTAGAGCTTATGAAATGGCATGTATGCTGCTTCCCTTCCGTTTTACACGCTCTCGTCCCTTTTTGTGAAAAATGGACGAGAGCGTGTAAAAAGGACGAGTTGGGCGGGATTGAGTTAAATTTATACGAATTCCTAAGTGATAAGGCATGTTGCATCAAAAATGGCATGTTGGCCGCCTACATGCCGTTTTACACGCTCTCATGCCTTTTCACTGAAAACGGACGAGAGCGTGTAAAACAGCATGTTGGCGGCCAACATGCCATTTTTGATGCAACAGCCATTCTGAAGAGAGCGCGTCAAATGTCGTGAATGGCGCGTGATTTAAATTATTTTTTAGTAACGGTCACGATCTGGGATCTAGTATGGTACTCACACTTGACTCGCATGAAAAAAAGCTTATTTCGGCCAAAAGAGCCAATTAAACGTAACTTCCCTGATCTCCATGGGTTATGATCCCATTTTTCTGAGAATAAAAAATAGCCCCTCGTGATTGGCCGCATAGCCCTAGGATCTGTATTTTTCGATCGCAGGGTCTATTTCTCTCTAGAAGACCATTTCCAAATAAATTAACATGAGACGTACAAGACTGGGAGCCGAACCCATGAACTTCGGTTTTTTAGAGGGTTCCTATTGTATTTTTTTGATCAGCCACATTTAATTTTTTTCGATCAGTCTGGATAGAAATCTTCCATTTGTATCCAAATAGGGCTCCGGTTTACACAAAACGATCAGCCTGGAAACCGGAGCTTTTTCGATCAGCCGGTTCTCAGAAAACGATAAGCCGCAAAAAAAAATCGATCAGCCTCGCTCCGTTCAACACATTTTCTCTCTCTCGTCATCATATCGATTGACCGCAACGACATGACTAGTACAAAACGATCGCCTCTGTCTACAAGATCGCGATGACCTCTACAAGATGGGATCTACAAGATTACTTCCCATACATGATACAAACAACACAAGCAAGACATCCCTTCCATGCAACACGACAATCAGCCACTCTACAGCAACAACCACCCAATTACACAACCATCAACCATCAATGTCACTTTTTTCAAACATGCCATCGCCAACACCAACATCAGCGAATGTGAGGGATCTGGGGGAGGATGAAGAGGTTGATATGCTCCTTGATCAGCCCTCCTCAAATACTACACCTTCAGCATTGGAACCAAATGCATTTCGTGAGTACTACAACAACCAAAGCGAGCTCCCTCCAAACTTCAAACTTTGCTACATTGTCTTGATGAAAGCAGACAAGGAGAACGTAAAATTGATGGATGAATACAACACGAATGAAGCTGCCGGTCTACCACTTCCGGCATTATTCACACCGGAAAGTTATGTTAAATTTGCCGAGCCTTTAGCTACTTTTGCACGCAAGGGGAAGGGCATTCGCTCTGTTGTCGCATCAAAGGCTATCATTGCTCAGGAGTTGATGCGTCGTCTTCCTCATTCTAAGTCGAATTGGAAGAATAAAAGCATTCTCGACATCATGAAGATTCTTCTTGACAACCCTCTCAGTGATGAAGGAGATACTCAATACATTGATTCTGAGTACAGTAGAATGATAATGACTATACAGAACCGAGTTGAGGCTGACAGGTTGGAGAATGATTCAGACAAAATTGGGCATGCGGACAAGCTTGTTCGCCTCAAGTTCATTGTCATATTGTGTACAAATGAGACTGTTTTGACTGCCTATCGTCGTCACACTTCCGCTTTGACTGTGACTGAAGTGGACTACAAGAATAGTGAAAAGGCGCCTCCGAGTTGGAAGGATTTGATGTGCGAGGCATTCAGCGACACAGACGAGGTTGTTACAACTGTGCTCAAACCATTGCTTCATGATGACTTCAAGGTTCAGATAGAGTGCGATACCACTAACTACACACTAACTACAGACAGATGTGATGAGATAATGACAGCAATGAAAAAGAAAATCCGTACCATTGTGAACAAGTACAACATGAGTGGAAATGGATCAGACATGGCTCATTTTGATGGTGATACTGATAACGAAGATGAACCGTCCGAGGACGATGATGCACTTGCAGTATACGATGGTCACTTTAACAGAGAATTGTCTATCAAGAGGGCGGAGCGGGGTGGCCTCACAATAATCGATGATGATGATCGCAAAAGCTTTCTTGATATGGAGGGGTGAGTTTTTTTTAATTGTATATACTGTTTGTTGTTCATTAAACTTATTCAATTTCCGTTTTAAAGCTCTGATACATTGTACTGGTGGGATGAGATGGACCACAATAACATCATTGTATTTTTTTAGGAAAACTGAATAATCTATGTTCATCTTCATCTGCATCAACTCCAGCTGCAGCTTCAAAGAAATTGAAGATTAAGTCTTCTGCTTCCATCCCTAACAAGAAGCAAAACTTCACGAGTGACTATGCAGGACAACAGAAACAAATGGCGGAACATGTTGTCGGACTTCGTAAATCCATTGCATCAGTTGCGGCTTCCAGTATTCAAGGCCAAATTAGTAACTACAGGAATGACATTTTCAACCCGAAGAGAAAAAAATCACGACGAGCGGAATCACCCAGGAATATATCGATCTCATTGATAGTAGGATCAATGAAATAAACAAAAGTATACAGAGCCTTGAGGACAACCTGGAATCATTAAGTGAGGCACAGCCAAAGACTTTGACGTATGGAAAATGATAGTAAACTTTTAGAAATCCTTATTAGTATACGAACACACAAGCATATATATTTTATTTCATTTTTATTATATATTGTTGTTCATTAAACTGGCATCGTTAGTTGACGCATAGCCAAAGACTTTGATGTATAGAAATTTATATTTAAACTTTTAAAAATTGTTAGTTGTTCATGTTAAAGTTCGTCTTCCCCAGCCTGTAACCTATCCCGGCTGTAATCTGGTCGCTCATACCCCATTCGAATAACCTCAGCCAATATCTTATGACACGGTTTGTCTAGGTCGTGACGATACTGCCTCCTTTGCGCTTCAGTATGATCATCCATGTGCACACCACCATCAAGCAATTCATTGGGCCTATCTCGTGAGTTGTATTCCCAATAGGCATCTTTGCTGTTGTCCATCCATGGAAGGAAAAGTCCACCAAGCATCATGATATTTGCCACATCCGCTTCACAAGGAGGATCCACTGCGCTCTTCTTGTTGATACAATAGTTGTGCAATTTGCACAATGCCAACACTAGGCTCAAAATTTCCCCAACAGAGATATTCACTGGCATTGGTTTGCGCAGGATTCCCCAGCGATGAACCAATATACCAAAGGCACACTCGATGTTGATACGGACTTGTGAATGGAAGAAGTTCATAGAATCCTTCAGTCCTTGGCAAACATTTCTCCACGGAGTACACATGTAAGTCGAATTAACATATGCGTTGTCTCCGAATAGACACAAACAGGGACGGAGAAATCCAGTAGCCTCCAATTTTTGTTTCAAGACAGACTCGTCGAAGGCATAGAAATCAGATGCGGCGCCTGGCATATTCACCTTGACCCAAATGAACCTCCTTTGAGAATCACACACTCCCATCATATTCAAACCAAACTTTTTCTTTTGTCCACAGAAGAATTTCGTTGGACCAAAACCAATGACTTTTTGATCCTTGGAAGTAGGTTGATTCATCCAAACTAACATTCCATCAATACAACCGACACAACACTCAATATCAATTCGCGACTTCACCTTAAATCCCTGTGCACATTCAATTTGATCGTGGTATGTCTCTGGGAATGTGATGTTCATTTCAGGAGTGAGATGAATGGCATCAGTAATGTCCCATACACTATTCAGCACCTCGTCGTCGGCTACACCATGAAGATCTGCAATGTCCAACGGGTCGCCACCAGAGAAGTACCTCAATGCCATACTGAGCCTAGCAGCCTTTGAAATAGGTCCATTTGGGACAGCTCCCCTCTTCCTCTTCTCATTGGTGTTGGGTAGGTTCCTTTCAATAATGGGCTGATCAAAAAAATACAATAGTGACCCTCTGAGATTTACGATTTGCCAACTGAGGTAGCCGATCAAAGTTTCTGTGAAATTGGAGAAGGGCTGGTGGAGCTATTTGTGGAATCACCGTGTAGGAACTAGTACTTAAAATATAGACCCTGGCCAACCTTCGAAAAAATAAAAATAGACCCTGGATCTATATCGGGTCGATATAGACCCGGAGCAGATCAAAAATCGTGGGGGTCTATATTTTTTTAGACCCCGGACTGGATAGACCCCAGGGCTGCACGCGATTTTTTGCCAAGTGGGGGTCTATTTTGGGGATTATAACCCAATAAAAAAATATAGGCCCCAGGGCTGCAACTGGTCTAAGAAGTGACCAGAACACGTTCATGAAAATATTTCTTGAGTCACGTTGCATTATTTCAATGACCTATTGGTGATGCAGGTGGTGTACAATAGGTGTACAATAAAATATATATTGAGCCCTCCAACCCAGAGTCATGACTTTGTGTCAGTTGTCGTACTGAAGGCCCACCCTTACGGGGCATTTGGTGTACAATCAAGGTGTATGTTGACAAGAGGTCGACTATTTGGAGCATCTTCTAAGTTGTACAAAAAACGGCGTCGCAAACAAAATGCGGCACTTTATTCAATACTATGCCGCCCAAAATAACATGTAAAATATATTATCCAAATATATTATCTGATCCCCTAAACAAAGAGTCTGGACAACGCATTTAGCCCTAAAAATTAGAAGGGGCCTACCATAATGCCTGACTGCGCGCTCTCACCCTTATGTCACTGCAACACTGTACTGGATACACATCACGCTGTATCCGGGACCGGAAACCGAAGCACATACCTTACCGCCACCTAGGCGTGCAGCATCTGTTGCAACTTAGAGTCTTGTCCTCTTCTAATATATTAAGTGTTTTTTATATTTTCGTGTACATGAGTCAGCGGCCCTCCGTATTAAGTACAACTTGGAAGATGCTCCAAATAGCTATCCACTTTCACCGTCCTTACCATCAGACGGGAACACGAACATATTTGAATTATTTCATCAGAGGAACTAGTACTAAAAAACACACAAAATGTTCTTGGATGTGTTCATGATGATATTCCCTCGGGCCTGACGATTGGGTGGATATGCAGATGGTGTCCTCGAGATGTTGATCTTGTGAGAATTTCTGATGTTTTTTTCATACTACGTACTTTTCATGTGTTTTACACAATCTCAAGGTAACGTCGGTCAATGTTTGGTTGACATAATTCAAATCTGAATTTGAAGGGTCTGTGTGCTCATAACCATTAAAAACAGATCATTGATGAACGTCCGTTAGTAATTGCGTACAGTAAGGACGGAAACAAATGTTTACACCAACGTATTCACACCGTTATTTTTCAATTTCGGTTTGCATACGTATGTACGTTAACGTCAACATCGACCCGTAAGGGTGGGCCTGAAGACATTACTACAATATTTTGTAGCTTTCTCAGTTCAATTGAGGTTGGTGGAAGGTCATCGCCCCCTTCCCCAAATGTCCATATCTATTGGGTAAATGCCCTCAGACTTGAGGGAAAGTTGTATCAAACACAATAACAGTCCAACTTGATAATTTTAAAAATTGCCAACATTGTGGGGAACCTATTTCCATGTACTAGGAGAACAAGTATGTGGAATGAAAGGCTGTTGTGAGTTGAAATTACTCATCACTTTTTGAATTTCACGAAGGTCAATAAACTGCTGAAACCTACTTTGTAATGAAATTAGCTCTTGTATGTACAGTCAGAAAAGTACATTTCCCAAGATTGCTACATTCACGTACTGATCTTTGAAAATTTTTGATTTCTAAATTTGTACCGATACATGTAAATGGTACATCTTGAAAAACCGGTACATTAAACAGTAGGAACTAATGCGATTTGCACAAAGAAAAAAGAAATTGGTACATTTTCAAAGATCGGTACACTTTGGTGCCGATCTTTGAAAATGTACCGATCTTGCAAAATGTATGTTTCAATTAATCAGTACATTTTGAAAGATCAGTACACTTGGGTACAAATCTGAGAAAGGGGCTTAATGGTTATTTCTTCCTGTGGTTGTTTATGTGTCAACAAAATACAAGCGATATGACTCAAGCTTGCAAATACACAACACCCATGGGTCAGAGTCTTCATATTCTTGTAGAACATAGTCAAAAATCCTTTTTATGCCATACTGCTAATTTTTGTATTAGTAATAGTATTAGGACTAATGTACACACTTTCCCTTAAGTCCTAATACATCTGCTACTCACAGAGCACATTACAAAAATGCGTATCCAAAGCACACAAGTACCCGAAACACACATGTATTCAAAAGACATGCCAATGAAATGCATTCTCTGAATACATGCATCTTTTGGATACTGATTAAATGAAGATACATCATCCCGCCAAGATTGTTGTGCTTCCTCTTCATATTGACTACACAAACTAAGAAGTGATTAGGCAATGCAGATTGTGTCATGTCAAGTGCCGATGAGTCGAGTGCCCATGAATTGATTACATGCCAACCATCTCCCCACCCCTTCATAAATATCTGTTTCCAAGTCCAAACACATGGTTTACCCACACGTATCATGGGGACACCAACGTTGTGTTCTCCGCATTTACCATTTCATATTATTTAAAAGCAACAAAGGCAGATCAAATCCGTGTGCAAAATGCTCGGGACTTGCAAAACCCACACGATGCATGTGAATTCCTCTCAGACACGTTAGTTTGTATGGAGTTCATTGTTCAAGATGACTGTGTTTGGAGGGATCAACGGATTCAGGTTGGGACAGCAGTCACAGTCAAATTCACTAAAATCAAACAAAAGCAAGAATGACAACAATAACAGAATATTCCTATCAAGAAATCAAAGATTGAGAGGAAGGTCATGGTGACAGTGACTTGCACAATGAGGAAGGACATGCAATGAGGGGCATGAAGATGACTTCCTCATGACCATCCCAAAGTTGCCATTCATAACACATATCCAGAGCAAGATGTCATTGCACACCTTCTTGATTCAGATTATAACAACAACTCCTTTGACAGGATAGAGTTGTCTGCTTTCCATAAAACGGTTTGTGACTGCTACAATGTAAGTTAGAGTGTCACTGTATTGTTGTCATTGTTCACACTATAATGAATTGCATCCTTGTTTGCAGGTTCTTGCCAAAATTGGGCAGGCATTTGCCTTGAATCCATTCGATCATAGTATTGTGGTTAAGTTCCTGAAAGAGAGTCCCTGGTTGTTTTCACCACCTCTCGACACATATTCTTGGTTGCTTGTAATATACAAGCTCACCCAATTTTCCAGTTTAGTCATGGGATGGCACAATGAAATCTACACAAGTAAAATGAAAAAAGGTTGACTTGGATTGTAGAAAAAGAAAGACATTTCTTTCTGTCTTGAAGTATCTGGGTTTCAGCTCCTTGTGAGATAACAACATAATGGTTGTCCCTGACAGTGTGAATGATGCCCTTCATTTGAGTAACAATGAAGCATACTACTGGCTTATTAGATGGCATCAATGGAGTGTCACACCAAAACACATTCCTATTGTGTCTTGATGACTTTGTACGTGTCCCCTTGTTGATTTAGCCACCTGACATTTTAGAGAAGCGGTATATCAACATGATATCCAAACATTGATACGTTTTGAACGATGTATCAAATCATGCTCTTCATAATGTTAGGGGTAGGTGTTTGTTTGAATGAATTTCCACACGAGCCTTTGATCTTTATCTATGTTCTGGCACTCAATGTTTCGAATATTTTTCAGGCATCAGATGACCCTGAATTGTTTGTGAGCTTCAACAAAAAGAGAGATGAAGTCCAATGATTTTGAACTTTGCTGGAGATTGCTCAAGGTCAAGGACAAGAAGGGAGAACAACACAGGTAAGTTCAGTGTTCATCGATAACCGGCCCATTGGCAACCGGCCCATCAACCCTGGTCTTCTTTGATGGTCTACGTATGCCAAGCTCAGAATAGTTGATTGGTGCACAGAGAACTTCAAACTTCAAGGATTTCATATACCCTAACATGTCATTGTGTATGAAGAATGTTGAGGATAAGTACCAACGTATAGAAGTCCTTGGTTACTATATGGGGTCCTTCAGTTGGGACACTGCAAATGAAAAACACCGGTAACCTCCCGGTACACTCACAAAATGTCAGAGTGTACAGGGAGGTTACCGGAATTTCAAGAGTGTACGGGTAGGTTACCGGATTTTTTATACATTACTTAAGCCGTATTTTCGTTTATCACGCTAAGTTTTTACACAAAATTAGCCCCATTGTGTACGGGTGGAATACCAGTAGTTCATGACTGAAACTTCCTCAATCACGAGTCTGTACATCAAAGATATTTTGTTGGGCCTAGTCCAGTAGGTTCTACTAGATGAGGGATTTCTATGAAGCATCCACCAAAAAAATCGTCGTGAGGGAACATGTGTCCACTTTCTTGTGACAAGTGTAAACAGAACTCACATTCATTCAATCGAACCCTCTCTTCTAACACAACACTATTCAATTTCAGCCTGACACAAGTTTTCAATACTAACAGAATCGGTTGGCATCAGGTGTTCTCCCAAAGGTATAGTATCATCAGAAGACAACATGGCTCGAACGAAGCAAACTGCTCACAAGTGTACTGGTGGTAAAGCCCCCCGAAAGCAGCTAGCGACAAAGGCAGCCCGCAAGAGTGCACCTGCTGCAGGAGGTTGCAAGAAGCCCCATTGCTATCGTCCAGGAACTGTGGCACTCCGCAAGATTCGTAAGTACCAGAAAAGCACAGATCTTCTGATTCCCAAATTACCATTCCAGCACTTTTTGAGGGAAGTTATGCAGGATTTCCGCTGTGATATGCGTTATCAAGCCACTGCATTGGCCGCATCACAGGAGGCCTCTGAGACATACCTTATTGGACTCTCGGAAGACACAAATTTGTGTGCCATCCATGCCAGGAGGGTTACCATCATGCCAAAAGATATGCAACTCTCCCGGCAAATTCGAAGGGAATATGAGAGGTTTAAGTGAACAAGGTTGGGTGTGAAAGTACTTTGACAGAACAGAACAAAGCATCACACTAAGGGGACTAGGACGGGGACCATACAAAAATGTGTGGGAGAAAGGAGTATAGGCACTGTATAAATAATAAAGAACATTGACAAACTATAGAGTGCATAATTAATTGTTTCTCAATTTGTTGGCATAATAATGTTACGCGATTCCTCCGCACCAAGAACCAGCAAAGCCCCACATGATCATTAATACTATGGCACTATCAAGGTTGATACATCATCATAAGTGGACAAGACCTGTCGTGTGTTGATCACACTTTACTTAAAGCCGAAGCGGCATGGGATTTCAGAATCGGAGACATGAACGCCGTGGAGGTTCCAACAAGCCCATCGTCACACCGAGTCACTCAATCACCCACACGTAAATTCCCCCATCTCCAAAAAAGCATTAGTGGCGCATCAGTTCAGAGTCCCCTCTTATTCGCAGTGCAAGTTGCATGTCTTTTGGCATGATGGTGACCCTCCTGGCATGGATCGCACACAAGTTTGCATCCTCAAACAGTCCGACGCTGAATGCTTCCACAGATTCTTGAATAGCCAACAAAGAAGTCGCCTGAAAACGTTCTGCGGTGAAATGTGGATAGGAACCTGGCCTATTTAAATCCTGCAGAACTTCCCTTGCAAGGCGCTGGAATGGCACCTTGCGGATAAGAAGATCTGTGCTTTTTTGGTAGCGGCGGATTTCGCGAAGTGCAACAGTGCCAGGACGATAACGATGAGGCTTTTTAACCCCCCCCGATGCAGGGGCCATTCTTTGAGCAGCCTTGGTGGCAAGCTGGTATCGGGGAGCTTTTCCGCCAGTAGAATGGCGAGCAGTTTGTTTGGTCCGAGCCATTAGTGAAATAATAATGCCACGCTTGGCACGGTCTTGGTCTTTGTGTCATGCAGAGATTGTGTACGATAGAGATTTATGGTGACATGTATGATTCGCATCAATTGATGGAAAATGGCGCGACACCTGGATAAAATAATACATAGGAATCAGTACAAATACAGTAGACACACATGACAAAATTTCAGCCCGTCGATAATCTCCGTAACAAGACATGCCACTCGCCAGGCATTCCCTCCTCGACAAAAATTCCATGGCTAGAAAATGGAATCGGTAAGATCACCCATTCCTCTTATTTCACACCCTTGTCTTCCCAACTGCCAGCCTGTCAACACTGCAAAAGCGTTCCTTGATTGTGGATAATGAACACAGCATCATCATGGAAAGTGGCGACGAAAGAAACACATGGATGGGGGACTATTTCGCTCTTATGGGCGATGGCGTTCTACATTCCGATAACGGCGACACTCGCTGTAAACTTGCATTCCATATGATCTCACACGGGAACCACAACGATGGATCAAGGATGCTCTGCCAGTACCTGGAAACTGTAGTTGACGAGGAATTGAAGAAGTGGCTACCAGACGACGCAACCGACGACGAAAAGTTCCGTGCGAGTTTATTTCCTGCGGTGGCCCCATTGTATTCTGAACTTGGAAAATCATTCCTGAACATCAGCACATATAATGAGTTGCAATGGTCACTAGTTGATATCAATAACCAAACTGGTCTGGAAACATTCAGGGAAATTCGTGAACACGCCTTTCATAACCTTGAGAAAGCAAGGGTTATCACCGCTGGCATAGTACTCGATGGAGTTGCATTTCTCGAGATGAACAGGTAAAGAGAATGAAACAAAAAATTTCAATCCACCACCCAAAAAGATAAAACAAAAAAAAAAAAACACCTTTTGTTTCCGCCCCCCCCCGAAGAATACTCCACAGCATTGAATCTCAACATTGAAACATGCGATGGGGAGTTTCACGAACTTTATGCGCATAATCGCACCATCGTTTAGCATGCTTATGCGAATGCTATGCAGAACACTTATTGTCATCTAAGGAAGTTGTAAGAGATAGGAGGGTTGCTAGATTTGGTGGCAATGGAGGCCAAATGGGAGATGACATACCGTTAAGCAATTACAAGAAAAGTGCTGAACATTACCTGGCCAGTGGGGTGAGTTATGCTGGACACCTCGCCATAATCTGCCAGAGGAAACCGGAGGACATTGTCAATGTCCACAAACCAGATGCTATTTATGACATCATATCCAAGATTAAAACTCCTTCTTGTGACACTGACAGACAACGTTTTGAATACCTCAAAGCTGCGCTGTGGGAGGCGAAAGCGAGATTGGACGAGATAGAGAAGAGGATTGAAACAATCAAGACAAAATAGAGAGCATGGTTCTATTTAGCCTGAAGTAATTATAAATCATTAATCTAGATTTACGATTGTTATTTAACTGTCTCCAGCGTCTTATTTTTGACACCAAAGCTTGACATTCTCATGTCTTCTGCCTCTTTCCTTGCTTACCAAGACACTTCTTTGGGGTATTTTATATTTATGGTCGATTTTGGTCACTTTCCGCAAAATGGTCACCAAAAAATGGCCTATATAATATATTTTATGAACGTTAGGAGAACACAAACAAGATTTTAAACATTTCGAATCTTATAATGTAACAATATTTTGTATTAATGTCCGTATACATTAAAACGGGTTATATAAATTGAAATTACTAGGTATACAGTTTATCGATTTTTAGGAAACTTACTATTTTTAAATAAATCGACGAAATTTCATAGTATTATTTTATATTAATGGCTGTATATCAAAAGTTATTTTATATTAATGGCTGTATATCAAAAGCCATACATGTCTCTTGCCGAAAGCACCACACTCACCCCAAAAACACGCGCTTAATATATAACGCGTTATATATACAACTCCGCGGCCTGTATATCAAAGCCATACATGTTGTGTCTCGCCTCATCGTTATATATATAATTTAGTTATATATATAACAAAGCATACAGTGTGAGCGTTATATATATAATCTCATGACACATATATAAAAGCATAATCGTAACAACCATGTAACATTCCTACATGAATACTAAAATACCATTCTATACGCCCTTACACATATTAGGGAATGAAGGCTTTGAATACCATACTATACCCTTTACGCATATTAGGGAATGAAGGTTTTGATAAACAAAAGACCAGTTTTTGTGCACACATTTTAAATATCCGTTCGTTGCTCACTTATTTGTGCTACATCGCTAATTTTTTTATGTTAGGTACCACCTCAATGGTGCCATATCGCTAGTTTTTGTATGGTAGGTACCACCTTTCTGATGGTCACGCACACTAATTTTTGCAGTGCTGCTCACTAGTTGTGCCACATCGCTAATTTTTGTATAGTAGGTACCACGCGCCCCATTTTTCGCACTGTTCCATAACAAACCACAACAATGGGATTTCCGCTCGCGCGGACAGTCATCCCCTTCGATCTCCGTGAGTTCATGGAGTTTTGAGCCGCGAGTTGGCTCATTGTCTTCCCAGCCATCGCGCCAGCTTGGCGTCCTTGACCCCCCCTCAAAAGACAGGTTGGTTGTCGTGTTATGCTGATTTTGGTTTTTTTGTGGCAGACAATTTCATTGAAAATCGTCCTTGCTGACCCTGTCATTCATACCCACCCCCCTCCCAGATCTAATCAGCATCATCGCGACGTTGCTGCATCCTCTATTGTCATCAGCCGTGGAGGCAAAAAAAGAATCAGGTCATTAACTCGTCAGAGTGGTGAGTTCTGGCATTTTTTATTTGCAACTATTTAATTGAAGATTTACGCCACTGACCCTGCCAAAACTCTCCACATGCCTCCCAGATCTAATCCACAACATCGCGACGTCGCAGCGTCCTCTCATATCAACTGCCGTGCTGGCCAAAAAGAGGCAGGTCCATAACTCACCTGAGTGGTGAGTTCTCCCATTTATATTTGCAATTATTTAATTGAAAATATTTGCATCTGACTCTGCCCTTCCTCTACACACCCTCCCACATCTAATCCATAGCATCACGACGCTGCCACATCCTCTCTAATCAACTGCAGTGTTGGCAAAAAGAAGCAGGTCCATTAGTTGTCAGACCGGTGAGTAGTGCCATTTTGTTTTTATTCTCAATTATTTAATTGAAAATTGACCCATCTGACCCTGACCTTCCTTTCCACACCCCTCCCACATCTAATGGACAAAACTGCAGATATCCGTTCTGATCAACAGCTGTGCAGGCAAAAAAGAATCAGGCCCATAAATCACCTGAGTAGTGAGTTCTGCCATTTCTTAATTGCAACTATTTAATTGGAAATTTACGCAACTGACCCTGCCCTTCATCATACATAGTTTTGCCATGGTGTTCTATGTATAACTCTCTTTGTTGGCAGGGCAAACAGGTTATGTACTCGGCGTTGTTATATATAACCGCTTGATTCAGGTTATGTACTCGACGTTGTTATATATATAACCGCTTGATTGTATACCAAGGACATTTAAGGCAATGGGTTAAGTGAGGGTAAGATAATATGCAATTTGACAAGGTGAGGTTATTGTCTTGAGGAGCTCACTAGCCCATTCTTCTGGATGTGTTATGTTCGCGACGGTGTTATGTTTGGATCAATGTTATATATATAACTCGCGAATTGTGGTGGCAGAAGAAAAGGGTGAGTTTATGTATTTGTTATATATGTAACACATAATTTTGCCATGGTGATCTATTGATAACTCTCTTTGTTGGCAGACCAAACAGGTTATGTACTCGACGTTGTTATATATATAACCGCTTGATTGTATTCCATGGACATTTAAGGCAATGGGTTAAGTGATGGTAAGATAATATGCAATTTGACAATGTGAGGTTACTGTCTTGAGGAGCTCACTAGCCATTCTTCTGGATGTGTTATGTTCGCGACGGTGTTATGTTTGTATCTATGTTATATATATAACTCGCGAATTGGTGTGTCAGAAGAGTTTTTCCCACATCGATATGAGCCAGCTGCTGTGGTTTTTTTCACTCTTTGAGGGTAGTGGTAGAATAATGAAATATATTGTAACAGGAAAGTATTTCGGTGGCAATTTATAACTTATACACTGGTAAATCCAGTGACCATTTTGCAGAAAGTGACCAAAGTGACCACAAATATCTCAAACCTTGTTCTTGACTGAAAAGATGTTAATCCAAATACTTATCAATTAAAATCAACGAATTTGCACCAAACAGGTAAAAAACCAATGTTAAAGCATGCCTCTCCACATATCTAATCTATGGGAAATATTCTTTTGGTCTGGCCTTGGAATATATCTGATGATGCATACTTCTAACACAGGACTTGAACTTACGAAACTTTTTGTAAAACATTTCATGAGAAGTTTCAGCCTTGATCTTAGATAAGGTGGAGGTTGAGCATCTGTAGTTGATTGTTGATTTTTTTTTCATCAGCACTCTATATTTGTAGCTTACTTGGCATTATAACAGTCATCCAAACTCGTCTCTGACTACATACAAATTTGCCAATTCATGAAGACTAGTCATCAAAATAGAAGTAACAATACACAAACCAACTTCATCTATCTTAGCAACATGAATCCTGAATTCATGTGAGGGGACAATGGGCTGATGAGTTGAGGATGGAGCCAAAAGAGGTGGAGAAGCACTAAGATGCATGATTCATCTTTCATGAATACTGCAATCTATTGTGATGTTTTGTGTGAATTACATCCATGTAACAGATGCAATAAAAAGCAATAGGACTTGTGCCCTTGTTGATTTGATTGCATCTGTAATGGAAGTGGGCATTGCATCATCTTGCGCACTGACAAAATGATGTGTGCTATGCTGTAAACAGCAAATCACGATAAGAAAATACATTCCATCAAATAAAATACCAAATGAAATGAAACCATATTTTAGATTCATTTCATCCAGCATGGAGCACAGACAATGTGCTCCTTGTCCCTCCAATGAGTAAGACATGGCAGCGGAACAAGCCTAACAGTGTTCTCAATTTTCAATGATATAGCACTTGCCAAACAAAAGTGGGTTGTCCTGCAATTTGATGGAAAAGATGGTGGTTGGATTCACTTGTGATTGATTTGACGAAACTCAGAGTAACAGCCAATCACTTTCTCTGACTCAGGTTCCGTCTGGTATGGTGATGCTGCATCCTGACTCACTCGAACGCGGATTCACCGAACCTGGGTTAAATCTCTCTTGGGTTCTCTCCCAGGTGAAACTGGGTGCCTACCCTGTACCGCCATTGCACACGAGTTCAATCAGGTGTGGCCGTGCCATCATTACAAAGGGCTTGGCTGGACAATACACATCAACCGTTAAGGGCCACAGAGGAAGCTCCTCATTTTAATGAGGGCTGTTACCCATAGGCATCGCAGCATTCTTGCCACAAGTGCGTATGATACGTCACAAGTGGTCTTTACCGCAAGTCCACTATGTGCTTAATGCTCTGCTAACAAAGCGGAGTATACCCGTCAAGTGGGATCTAGTCCTCACTGACATACAGGGGAATTTTGCTACGTGTTTCAAAAACACGTGCTGGCCTGTGAGTGAACTCACTTTAACTGGCTGAGCACACGTGACTCGGGGCTCAGCTGTGGCAATATTGCTACTCTTGGGGTCAGGCAGCACAAGTTGCGCCACGTGTAACACACCAAGTGTATTGTGCGACAGGCAACAATGGACGACGGACAGACGAACCTACCATGGTCAACCACCGACAACAGATGATGGATGGATGGTGGAGCGGCGGACAGACGATCCGATCTGGTTGCGCGAAGGCTATCAATTGATAGTGACCTAGGCCGTTTTGCTGTAGTTTCATCTATGTAATGGGTAGATACATGTTGTTGTAAGATATTAATTATGAGAGTTACACTACTGACATAGGTATTGCATGGTACACTAGGTATCCATGCATCACCAAGCACAGGTGATCCTGTTAGAGATTGGAGGTAATTTAGGGCAGTTCCATGACTGCTCCTTTTCTCTCAACTGCCAACAGGAACCGTCCCATGAGAAGGTTTCTGAGAAAGAAATCCTCTCTTGGATATTTTGTCCAAGAAACACCTAGAATGTATATGGGTGTTTCTCAAGAAGAAATGTCTTTTTGAATATTGTTTCTCAGAAACAATATCTTATGACTATTGTACTTCCTTTGTGTTACACAAAGGAAGAGGACCATTGGAGGTTCCACCTGGAACCTCTTTGGGTTAACCAGTTAAGGTAGATAATTGGCCTATGTCAACAAGATGGTGGTGGTGTTGGTAACCGTGTGGTACCACAGTGTGGTGTTGGTAAACACGTGTGGTACCACAGAATGTGGTGTTGGAAGACACGTGAGATGTGTGGGTATAGAGGTACCACAGAGTGTGATGTTGGGAGACACGTGAGATGTGTTGGTATAGAGGTACCACAGAGTGCAAGCCCGGGATCAAAAAGAATCTATGCCTGGATGCAAGTGGGGAGAATGATTGGACAGAATTTACTGTGAAATGTAAGTTACACATGGAACGTTTCATGAAGTACAGACAGATAAATATAGTAAAGTTGAGAAAGACATAAGTACAAATACTAGATGTCAGATGGAATAATAACATAGGGCTCTATAACTAGGAGGATTTACAACGGCTTGAAAGAAAAAAAGATTACTTAAACTTAATATGACGCCTTACTTGAAGTCTTTAATACAACATAGAGATAATATGTATGCACGAAATATTTGTAACTAATTTGATATCGCAGAATGGAGCACTTACAAGAATTGTGAGCGTGATTAAATTTAGTATCTATCGAACTAACAACCTATGACTTACGGGCTCTCAGACATACTCTGTCCTCGTGGACTTGGGTTGCTTCGCTCCCTCTGAACTTGCGGCCGCAAGCGGCGCAAGCGCCCATAGTGGCCGCATTCTGAATTGGCCCAAATTCCGCTATTTCATGGTTTCGTTGGTCTTAAAAAAACGGTGACAAAACTATGCATTTATTTTTTCCCATACAACTTACTAGTAGTTTAAAACATAACTTCGTATGCCTAAATTATTCTAAGCAATTAATTAATGATTTTGAACACTTATTGCAGATATTTCTCATTTTAACAAAAGAACTATGTACTGGCATCCTTACTACTTGCCTTCCTCTTCTTTGATGACCCAGTATTTGCCTCACTCTCTTCTGGAATCCCTTTTAGATAAGTTAGATCTCTAATTTGCTGAAATATCTCAAAGCACGAAGCCCTTCTGTGCCTTTTCTTCTTGAGACACAAACTCACTTGACAAGTAGAACAGTATATCGTTGTTTGTGTTATCTTGAATTCCTTGTCCTTAGGATCAGCGATAGCACAGCACACAACACATTTGGGAGGACACTTTCGAATTTTCTTAACTGTCAGTTCTGGAGAGTTGTCACTCTCCTTCAACAGATCATGCTCCTTGGGCACCTTCTCTTCCGCTCTTGTTCCGCTTGTGGTTACTCTGCCTGTCCTTGAATCAATGTAACTTCCGTGAGATTTCGGGATGTGGAACAGTGTCCGGTCTAATCGAATCTTGTTCAGTGTCTCATCGTCGATGAACTTCTTCAATTTGTACCTGCTATCAGGAGTAATCCTGTCTTTCACATACTTTGTCGCTTTCTTCTGCCAATCCGAATTGGAACTCTCTATCTCCATGTCGATTGCATGAAACGCAGCACTTGCACCAGACATTCCTTCCGATGGCGAATTACAATTAGAAGAGACACCGGTGGTTCCGACAGCCGGAGAACCAGGCAACAAACCCCTTATTGGATTCATTATGCGATAACCTGTAGAAAGCTCAAACAAGACATCCCTCATTGTAACCCGCATATGTTTATGATGGCTTTGAACAGCCGCGTAACCCTTGCCTACAGGAGGAGGTTTAGGAGAAGCAATGTTTCAAGATGAAACTCACATTTACTGCCATCTTCTTAAACTCTCTCATTATGAGCTGCTGCTTTGGCGTTCCTTTTGGGAGAGGAAAGGTCATTCCATCTAAACAACGAGTCATCTCGTCGATTCTCCCTTTAGACCTGTTCCATCTGGCCACAATTTCGGGATGAGCTTGTGAGCCTTCGGCAAAGGCAGCTGTGTCTTCTGGACCATGTCCATAAGCTTCCTCCATAGAATCCAATTGAAGAACACGTTTTCCCTTGTGATTGGGTAAGACCTTGATGAAACGACGTCCTCACGAAAATCAGGTATGCTCGACATGACATCACTTGCACTACCTGAAGTATGATACGCCCATTTGAGACTTCTTGTATAGATCCGTGTGAGAAGACCCTTCATAACTCCAAGATTCTCTTCGGGAAACCTAATCAGTACGGCGTAGTGCACTTTTGTTGCACCGGCATAGCTGATCGTACTCTCTCCTCATTCAGGGAACCAAATCTGTGAGCAGACCAATCATCTTGTGGCAAGGGCTGCAAGAAGGAATACTTTATTATTTTTTCAATCTCGGTGATGCTCTGGCTGTTGACAAGACCCTCCTTCACAGTTTTAATCAACTCATCCTTCTTTTTGTTGGAGAAGGTGCGACCATATGATTTACATCGTTCATTCTCTGGATCTTGTGGTGCAGTGATGGATTGCGTGTGTTAAGTCTCTTCAGATTATCGACAAGGATGGGATAGGAGACAGGATGCTTTGACACATCCGAGAGACTGCAGCAGTAAAAACATAACCCAAAGAAACAACATAGGAAGAACTCATACTCTTTCACATCCATCAGATTCTTCTTTCTCTCCGCCAAGGACTTATTTTGAAAGCCCAATACACTGAATAGAAACTCAGAGTTATAGAGAGCATTCATGACTTGTGTTGCATTGAGTTACTGCTCTTGGAGATAGGTTGTTGTATTCACAGAGTACTCTCTTCTTGATCTCTTTAACCTCCTCCTTGTATCCATATTTGAGATCTGAGTCGACCTTGTTGAATGAGATGGAGACATCATTGTACCGAACAGGTACCTCCTGCCAGACAGAGGCTTTATCTTCCAGGTCCAAGTCGTCATCAGAATCCTCGTCATCAATGGATGGAGTCCATGTGACATCAGACCCATCTGACGCATCATCACATAATTCAGGATCTACCACCTCCTCGGTGGATTGGGGTGATTCCTGAGATGGACTGTCTTCAGCATCTGGCATGGAAATGCCACTGTTGACATTGCGCAACAGTTCATCATCAGATGGAGGTGGAGAGAAATCCTCGTCACTGGAGTGTGACCTACTTCTTGTGGACTTTCTGGGAGAATGTCTTCTTCTTTGGGAGGGTCGCCGTTTGTACCCAGATCGCTTTTGTGGGCGTGACGTAACCGGCCTAGGCATACTGCCTTAAATTGATGACTTCACGCAGGTCGACGTGAGAAGAAATTCCTTGGCTTGTACGGCTGAGCGCAAAGAGTGAATTGCCACTGGAGTAAATGAGAGCGCGATGCCTGCAGTGTCGCTACGAAAACGAAGCAGATCGCGTGCCGGTTGTACTTGGCAGCAGAGCGATGAAGACGGGGCAGTATGTCGATCGTGAAGGAGGAATCGTGAAGGAGGAGCGATGATTGATACTTCTCGGTGATGTATCGATTTGGAAGGAGTGGTTTCAGCAAAATCGCGACGGCACCATCACAATACAGATCAGTCCGAGTCGATCGTGATCCCGAGAGGCAAATAGATGTACAGCCCTGTGTTGGAGGATGAAATTGATGAAGGGAGAAGGTGGGATCGTGTGTAGATAAGATCACGAATTGTATTGGTTGAGAGATCAGAGCCGCTCGAAACTAATGGATTTGGCGTGAAATGGCATGCAAGAACTGTCTTAGTTTCACATGTCTGCTGCGTCCGCGTCCATAAATTGTTGAAAAAGACACCGTGCAGGACATGTCCTGGACACGTCCTGGACACGTCCAGGGCATGTCCTGGACATCTCATGTTTTTAGTGTTTTCAAACGAGGACACAGGACATTCAATTTTAGACACAGAGGACACGACAGGACGTGAGAGGACATGGAGTGTTTACTTCATTTATAGGGTCCTTTTTGATACTTTCAGGCGAATATATCAAGAGTGTTGGTTGTTGCATGTACATTACATTCATTTAAGTGCAATCCATGAGGACTGCAGTACAAAAATACTTAAGATACCTTGACATGTGCCTTGATACTGTTATGTAATGTATGTGAGTCAAAACTTCTGAGGACACGGGGCAGACATGGGACTCAACACTGACGTATGTCCTCGTGTCCACAAAAAACCCACGTCCTGGAGAAATTAAGGACATAGGACACGTCCAAGGACACGTCCAGGACATGTCCAGGACATGTGAAACTAAGAGAACTGTGGAGGAGCAGTTCTTCATACAAGTCTCCAATGTGGTATGACAACACCGCGCTTTGCCCAACATGATGTGCAAAAGATGGCAGAGTGATGGCATGCATCGGCGTTTCAGAGAGGCCATCACAATTTTGGCGCGAAAAATGAATATTTCAATACGCCTCACAGTATGTAGGATCTAGTACAGAATCGCCTAAAAATCTGTAATTTCTGATTTGACAAATTTTACAAAACAGCCTGTAGGATGGGCAATACTAAAAACCAGATAGCCCCAACTCAGCGCAACATTCCTGAGATGTATTAGAACTTGTCTTAAGCCTAAAAATCGGCATTTCGGGCAGTTTTCCATACCTACCAATCCCACAAAGTTAGGCCATTTCGCGTCCTAACACCTACTAGGCTATGTTTTATCGACATATCAGGTAATGAGCCAAAATAGCTATTTCCTACATTTGTTGGTGTTAGGTGGACCGGGGCTATTATCTGCAGATTACTAACAGCCATAGCAATTTTTTGCTGCCAGCTAGACAGAAGAAACGTCATTGAAACAGAGGAAGTATTACATTTAAAAATTGGGTGGCTTGTCTAAGGGTTATAAGTGGGCGCATAAGCATCGCACGCAAATGTACCCATTTTGGAAATTAAATATAATTTTAAAGGTAAGCAGACATCAAGACATGATGACTACCCATGTATGCCAACCCAAAAAATCATTTTACAGGTAATTGCACTTGTGTGCAGTGCGTTGGAAGTACCAGCTATGGTGAAAGGTGAAAAAAGTGTCTCACTGAATAAGGAGGAGGAGAAGGAGAAGGAGGAGGAGAAGAAAAGTTGGCTCAGTTTGATACAACTCGGGATAGAGTTCCTTGTCTTCCTATTGTTAACACATTACTAGCTGCAGCGAGGAAGAAAACTAATGTAACAGAGGTAATTATCAAAAATGTAGAAAGGAGACATAAGTTTGGCGAGGTGTGATGTAGTACATGTTGTCCAAGCTTAGCTAGTGAGTGTGTACACCCCGTACATGAATCTGCTCATTTTGGCAAGAAGATATAATTTCACAGGTAAGCCGGCATCAAAACGTCATTAAATAATTTATTTACAGGTAGTTACGCTTCAAGGCATACTAAAATGTATCACTTACCCATATTAGTCAATAGTCAAAAAACTGTCTCATTGAAGGAGGAGAAGGAGAAGGAAGACAAGTGGCTCAGCTTCCAATGAAATTAAGATCACTAGCAGCCACTGCAATTTTTTAGCAGAATGTCAACAAGTAAGCATGAAGAATGAGGCTTCCAGTAAGTCACAAAGGTTATGTCACTAGTAATGTCTGAGGTAACTGAGAATTTATTATAATACGTAGTACCTTGAAGTTAGGTTCTATTTGTTCACTGCAGAGAATCATGGTCATAATTAGTTATACGAAGCCATCGTGACACCTTTAAGTGATTTCAGTAGTATGGGCAACTACATGTAGGATTGTCAAGTCATGTTTAGTCCTAATGATCATTTATGTTCTTTGCTGTTCTGTGCAGTTTTTACTGTCGTTAGAAATCTAGGTTTGCACACAGAAAACTGTACATGAATGAAGTTTGATAAGGGCAATATAATTTACATTATTGCCTAACTGTGACCATTTAACAGAAAATAATATGTAATGATCTTATATGTTCTATGGGAATCATGTGCAGTCATCTTAATCCTACATAAAATGTTTACACGCAACTCATCAGATACCCATGAAGTTTTGATGAAACCATAACACAAAAATATTATTCTGTAATTTTTTTCTCGTTTGTGTTATTTCCTTGTGTTCAAGCCATCCTCTGCCACAAGTGTTACTTTGTATTCTGTTTTTTCACAGTGTGTGTCACCATTGAGTAGCAGCTTTTCAGACCTTTTCAAAACTGCAGAAAGATTGGTAGAAGTACAGGAGAAACAGATAGAAACCCAGAAGCAACAAATTGCTATTCATGTGCGGCAAATGGAAGTCATCAGCAGGGAATCTATAAGACTTATTGAATGTGATTCTCATGGCCCCACAGTGCAATCCTTGGCATCTATACCATTTCCTTCTGAGTGTCGTAATGATTTTAAAATTAGAGAGGAACACCATGATGGTTCTATTGCTGCTGTGTTGAAGCATGCTGATTCTTCAACTTGTGAAATCAAGCTTCAACATACTTCCAATATTTTCAAAGACCTTGGAGGGCCAACAAGAAAGACTGAAGATATCTTCATGTGTTGGACTTCATTGTTGTGGCTGCTTGGGCCACCTTCCTTAATGACGAACATAAGGTCATTATTCCTTTTGTATTGGTTGGTCATCAAACGAGAGCAAAATTGACTGCATCAAAAACTGGTTGTCTGCATTGGAGTGTTGGATTTCTGGACAGAACTTGGCAAGGCAAGTCTGTGATGCAGTGGTTTTTGTGGATACCAAGCCTTGTGCTGCATTTTTCACCTGAAGAAGATACAATTAAACCAAGGCTTATAAATTTAACACCACAAAACCTTAAAAACTGATCTACCACTGGAAGAGCTTTGATCCCCGTTTGAGAAAATTCTTGCTATATGACAAGATAACTTCGAGTACATGATGAAATGAAAGTTCAGAAGGCTAAATCAAATAGTCGAATAGAAAATTGTCAATTTTGCTACCGGTTGCTTTATTGGTAGGAACAAAATCATTATTTTTAGGCACAATAGCGCAATAGTAATTTTTGGTGATATTGTAGTTGGACAAAATCACAGCCTTAATGGGTGCACGTCACATGAGGGACAGGGCAAGAAACTAACAACTCATCCAAATTACACTTCCTATGGTTGCTTTTGAGACAATTAACAAGGGATGCCATTGAGGTTATCCACTTTTGTAGCATGTCTTATTTGTTGGAGAGCATGTTGGACATATCTGACTGAAGTATCAAGGCAGAGTCCACCAACACATTGCCAGATATTATTCTATTCTGGGGCATTAAAAGCAAAGATTGGTCATCACAGAGACATTTTTAATGTTCAATTCATCAAAAACATATTATCCAGTCAGGTCAAGGTGAATATTCACATAGATTGTAGATTCAACAAACCCCTAAGCATCACCTCACATGTTGAAATTTAACAGTTTTGGTGCTTGATCCCATTGATAATATAACGATGACACATGGAGCAAGTTTTGTTTAAAGCACAAGATAAAGAAACATTGCTGGTATAGAGTAGGTATTGTTTCATATGGCTTCGATCATTCAGAGACTTTTACAAGGACGGCTGTACATTGAGATTGGATTCATCAGGTATCCAAAGGAAATAATGTGGGAAGAATTCAGACAGTGATATCTATAGTTAGAATAGTGATCAACTATATTTTTGATTCATTTCAATGTATATAGGGATAGACAAATCTTTATGTCAGAATTGATTAATTTATTGACTTTTTTGAAGCACAACGCAAATGTTGTGGTCTTTCTGCAACCCGCCAATGAATTTTGTGAATTGATTTTTATAAACTGTTGTTTTCTGGTGATGGTTATTTTCCAAAAGATGAGAAAATTTAATTTGCTTCAAACAATCATTTGTTTTGAAATATGAGTCAGAAAAATTAAAAAGCAATCCTGTTGCATCATCGTCCCACACAATCAACCTATTCTTTGTAATGTCATCACATTGTTAGTAGGTGTCATACCAGGATACTGAAAATATGTGTCCCTTCCCTTCTTCTTCTGTTATGAGGAATAATGTATCAACATCATGAAACATTCTACAAACCCAGAAATTATGAGAGTTTATACGTTGAATAATGCAGCAACATTGAGAATCATGATGTGAACCCAAAAGTTATGAGAAATGAAGAACCTGAAGAACATCATGAGATGAGATGGAAGCATATTGAGTCGTTTCAATTTTTAAAATTCTGGGCTATTACATTTATGAATTTTTCTGAACAAATATTTCTAGACATAATTTACAAAAACTCAAGGAATCAAACTAATTTAGCTGGGAATCAAGAAACAAAACCCCAAAAGTTATCATTTCTAATTTATTCTGTCATTCACTGGGAATAGGAATTTTTTTGCACAAGACAAGACCAGAGAAAATTTCTCGTATAGAGTAGGTTATAATTTCAGATGGCTTCACTCATTCAGAGACTTTTATGAGGAGAGCTGTACATTCATGTTGGATTGATCTGGTATGTGAGGGAAGAAATCAGACAGTAATAGCAATAGTTAGAATAGTGATCCAATTTATTTTTGATTCATTTCAATTCATAATGATAGACAATCTTTATGTCACAATGAATTAATTTATTGAAGAATTAGTTGTGCTGCAACGGACCAATGCGTTTCGTGAAGTAATTCGAGTAAACTATTGTTTTCCAATTATGATAATTTTTCCAAAGATGATAAAATGTAATTTGCTTCAATCATGAATTTACTTTCATAGATGATTCTGATCATTTAAAATCAAACCTATTCTGAGGTGGTCATTCACAATGTACCTTTTGTCTGTAATGTCATCATATCCTTGATTTCTGCGATGCCAGGTGACTGAAAATTTGTTCCCCTTTTGTAATAAGCAATATGTCAGCCACCAAGTTATACAGTGGTTATGCAGATTACATCATCCTTCTTCTCCTGTTGTGAGGTTTAATGTATCAACATAATAAAACATTACGTGAATATGAAACCTACAAGAATTAATATGTCGAATAATGTACCAAAATTGTGAATCATTCTGTTTACTCAAAAATTATGACAAATGAAGAACTCCTGTAAAGAGCATCAATGGGGATCCAATCTAATGGTATACTAGCCCATTTTTAAATCTAGGATTCTAGTGTAGGAAAATCCTTCTAGCTCTTGCAGAACTGTACTGATTTTGGGCAATGGGAACAACTTTTGAACTAATCATTTACTTACTTCTCTAAAATCAGTGAGAAAGTTTGCAGTTCAGTCATTCTTTGCCATGATGAATGATGGTGACGCCCATTCAAATTCGGGCTAAAACTCTAACACTCCTAGTCCGCATAATCGATTCAGTTCTTTGATAGTTGTCTCTTTGCAAGATTTGGGTACTGGGTATGCCCTGCCATGACATGGTTTTGTGCCTTCCTTGAGTTCAAGGGACATGGGCTCTGTGTTCCAATCACCTAGTGTTCCGACAAAAAGTTCCTCAAATTCTGTGAGCAACTCCAGTAACGAGTTTTGGTCTTGGAGACTAAGGTGAGTACAATTGGTGCAAACAATTGATTGGAGGTCTGCCTTCTTATAATTAGCATCTAGGATTTTAACTATGCATTGTGTGGCTTCTTGAGTACTTTGCAGTTTGTTAGCCATGCTGTTGTTGACGGCAGGCTTTATCCATGCTTGATGAGATCAGACTAGTGATGTCTCTCATTGGCAAAATGATGTGATCAATGGTAATTTCTTTTGTTTAAAAATCTAGAACAATTCCTAGCTCTTTCATGGTTTGACATCCAAGAATGAAGTCAAACACTGGCTTGGTCGTCTCTTTCTTATCACACTCTACTATGTTGGGAGTTACTATGTAATCTTTACTGTTCTAATATTCAAAAAACTTTAAGTTAACTTTGCTCCTTCCTTTGGTTAGAAAGCTCCCATTTGACGTGTGGCAAGACTTTTGCACCTGCCTAGTCAAGTAAAGAAAGTGTTTCTCCGTTCCTTTTGCATGGAACTGGAGATCACCATCAGATCCAGTGTCTAGTAAGAATCCTGATGACTGTGTTACTGGTATGACACCCTGTAGAGCGTTCGATGTTGTTACGGGCTGGATTTTCCGTCGTTTTATAGTGTGTTTTGGCTACTACAGTAGTGACCTGTCCTTCTTTACCTGGCAAAGGGGGGTTCACACTATTGAAACGGTCACCCGACAGTTTCAGGTCCAACAATTCGGCAACTATTTCACACTGTGTTGGTTCAGCCGGACGATTTCCTAGGTCTTCTGCTGGATTCGAACTGGTGTTGTTTGAATCAGACAATGTTATATTGGCACGTGGGGTAGTTTTAATTGGACTAGATAAGTGTTAATCTTGTCATTACGCTTGGATTTACTATGTAAATTCCTAGTACACCTGAACCCATCATCTTAGGATGAGTATGAATCATCACTGTCACTCATGTCGTGATGCTTACACTTTGTCTTGTTGATATCACGCTTAATATTCTTGTTGGACTTGGTAAGTTTGTCAATTTTAGTGGATAGCATCGCATAGCTACCTCCTCCTTGAGCAGTTCTTGACCTAAGCCGGAAGTAATCGAAAAGTAGTTGTAGATAAAGGAAGTAAAAAAAGGATGTTTCAGCTGTTTGGAGTTTATTTTTATAAGCTAAAAAACTGATTGAAAATGAGGACTGCCTCATGGTAGTCCTCTCGAGTTTATCATGCATTTTGCATATAATTCAAGGAGGTTAGATTTGCATGGACCCTATAGGAATCATGCATGCCAAACTGGGTGTACATGCACCTGGTTTGGGCTGTACATGCATTCTTGCATGTCAACCTGGATCCATCTGAGCCTGATTGGGCTGTAGATGTGATCCTGCCAATGGGTCCCCAGGACCCAATGGTCTTGTTAATAAGTCCTGCAGGACTCAATGGTCTTGTTAATGAGTCCTGCTTCTATTTGGTGGGATCCTACCCTTAGTTAGGATAATTCCTATTTGTATGTGTACCCATGGACCTGATATTGGGCCCAGGTTGGGTCAGGGGTACCAGTAGGTATCCTTGGCTCATGTCACTCACCCCCAAGAATGGAGCGATAAGGTGTCAATGCACACAAAGAAGAAAACCTCCTGACGAAAAAAAGAAACCCGAGGAGGAAAAAAAAAGAGGGTGTAGCATATGACGAAGCGTAAGTCTTAGGAGGAGAAAGGGGTTAGGTACATTGTATATTTAGTTTATTCAAAGTATGGAGTAACTCTCCTGATGTTAAGTTGCTCGGACTTAGTTCCGCGTTGAACCCTTATTGTGCCATTCGTATGAACTGACGTGATAGTCCAAGGATCACTTTCATACTGGCTCTCTGTTTTGCGGAGGATACCGTCCTTTCGCAGCAGTACTTTGTCACCGGGTTGGTAGTCCCAGTCTATGCAAGAGGCGTTCTCCCGTCGTGTGTTACGGTCTGTTTGCCGTTGTCTATATTCCCCTATTTTAGACCAGTCAGCAATGTAGGGGACGTCAAACAACATGTCCCTTCCAAAAATAGCTGCTCCTGGCGATGTCTTTAGTACTGTGTGATAGGTAGAGCAAACGGCCCAAGCGGCATTTGTGAGAAAGTCAGCAATGTCACTCTCGCTGATGGTGTCGGCCATATCCAATTCAGCTGTGCGGAGCATCGCCATGATTGTTTGATGCACCCGCTCGAGTATTGCGTTTGCTTGTGTGTTTTTGACACTGGTCGGCTTACGCTTCAGACCATATGAATCACAGAGGGTCTCGAAGTGAAGTTTGAATTCACTTCCGTTGTCGTAGATAATGTATTGACTACGTGGGTAACGGCTAAACCAGGTCCTGTTAACTATATTACCTACTGTTGCTGACGTCTTGTCAAAGTAGGGTTGCTGTGGTTGGACATGTGTGTCTTTGCTCCTTTGCCCCTTTGTACCCGTGGGAATATCAAGCTCCTGGAGCTGTGATACCGGCAACTCTACAATTTCGAACCAGCTTGTTGCGGGGTTGATCATTGTGACTTACATGAAGTCAATTTGTGTCTTGTCCTTGCCCTTAAGGGTGTACGGTCCTATGAGGTCCACACATAATGCCTCCCAAGGGTTGGCGATTGTGAGTTTTGTTGGCAGTTTCCCGTATTTTAACTGCCTGCGCTTGTTCACCTGGCAACTATGACACTTTTTGACGTGTGATTGGACTGTCGTTCTTAGACCTTTCCAATACATCGAAAGACGAAGAGTTTCTTCGAGACGCTTGGTCCCAGGGTGTTGTAGGTAGTGGTGGAACCAAGCTACCGCACGGTGTTGGAGGCTTTTTGGAATAACCATTTTGCCATCCTTGCAGAGTACTTTAATGTTCTCAACTAATTGAGTTGAGTAGCCTTTGTCTAGAAGGCTATCATCTTCTTGTTGTGCCTCCGCTATCTCTCTGGTTGTGAGTGGATAGATGGAGTCCTCTTCGTTTCGATTCGCAAACACCTGGTTCATGGATTCCTCGGTGGTTGCAAGGGATGATTCCGGTTGTGTTGTGTTATGGTAACACCAACATTGTGCGAAAGTCATCCAAGTTGACCTGTCATCTGTGACGGGTCCATAGTCCAGTCGTGAGATGGCATCCGCAACTGTATTGTGGATGCCCTTGATATACACGATGGTGGGGCCATACTCTTCTAAGAGTAATCTCCAGCGGTACACTCGATCAGAGGTCAGACCTAGAGCATCCTGCATTAGATTTTTGTGGTCAGTGTAGACCGTAATTTGTTGTCCCCAAAGCATGCCTTTGAACTCTTTTAGTGTTTCTACTATGGCCAGTAGTTCTTGTTCGGTCACGCTATATTTTTGCTGCGCCTGACTCAGTTTTCTACTGAAGAACGCCAGCGGCCTGTTGTTTTGAGTAATTACAGCGCCCAATTGATATTTGGAACTATCTGTGTAAATCTCAAATCCCTGTGAGTAATCAGGGTAGGCCAAGGTAACATCGCGAGCGATAGTTGCCTTTACAGTGTCGAATGCTTGCTGATGGATGTCATCCCAATGCCACGGCTTTTTCTTAGTTTTGTTAGCCCTTGTGACCTTGGTGTGTCCACACTCACCAACTAAGTTGGTTAATGGTGCAAGTATTTCACTGCGTCTTGCCCAAATGTCTCTGTAGTATTGGACCATGCCCAGAAACCTACGGAGTTGTTTAACATTTTGAGGCGGTGTTAATGCGAGGATTGCCTGTACCTTTTTGGTTGTTGTTTTATACCATTTCTGTATAATACAAATCCTAGGTATTCTGTCTCCACGGTACAGAAGGACAACTTGCGTGCATTGACGGTCAAGCCTGCGTCTCGCAACCTGATGAAAACCCTTCTTAATTTAGTAAGATGGTCTTCTAGGTTACCCTTGCTGATGCATAGTAAATCATCAAGATAAGTTCGGACGAACTCAAGGGTTGCCATTAGCTCAGACATCTTAGCCTGGAAGATGTCGGAGAACATGCAACACCCATTGGTAACCGCAGGTAAGAGTACTTACCCCACGGAAAGATAATGGTGCATATTTTGGACGCATCTGGATCCAATCTAATGGTATAATAGCCCATGTTTAGGTCAAGGGCTGTGGCATATGTAAAGCCTTCTAGTTCCTGTAGAACAGTGCTGATTTTGGGAATGGGAAACGGTTTTCTCACTATACGTTTATTTACTTCCCTAAAATCGCTGACAACCCGAACGGTGTTGTCCTTTTTGGGTATGATGAATGTGGGTGATGCCCATTCAGAATCATCTTGCCATTTAAGTACCCCTAAGTCACATAGCCTTTGTACCTCTCTTTTGGTGATTTCTATATGCTTCTTGGGTATGGGAAAAGGCCTGCCATGGTATGGCTGTGCTCCTTCCTTTAACTGGAGGGAGACCGGCTTACAATCCCAGTCACCTAGCTTCCCACTAAATAGCTCCTCGAATTCTTGTAGGAGCTCCAGTAACCTTGCTTGTTCTGGGCCACTTAGGTGTGTGCAATTGTCTCTGACAATTGCCCTGAGATCCGCTTTTTCATACTTAGCGTCTAGTATTTTTATGAGGCGCTTTGTTGCCTCCAGAGTGCTCTGTGGTTCCTTGGATGTCTCTTGGTAGATGCTATTATTCATAGTCCAAGCTTTTTCCACAGTCGCTCTTGTCTGTAATTTGTTGATGTCTCTCATTGGCAGTGAGATGTCATCTACTGTGATTTCCTTTGTCCGAAAGTCTAGGACAATTCCTAACTCTTTCAAGGTATTACTACCTAGAATGAGGTCAAACCCTGGTTTGGTCATGTCATCTTCTTTGTATTCCACAATGTCAGGTTGTAGAAGATACTCCTTGGAATTGGAGTACTCAAAGAATTTGACTCTGATCTTACCTCTTCCAGTTGTCTGGAAGCTCCCATTTGACGTATGCCAAGACTTTGGCACCTGCCTAGCCAGGTAGGGAAAGGCTTGTCTTTTCCTTTTGGAAGGAAAATAAGGTCTCCATCAGACCCAGAGTCCAGTAGGACTTTGATTTTGTTACTGGGGCGACTCCGCAGAGGTTGTTTGTATGCTCTGGCGGATTGACTTTCAGTCGCTGGTTCCATTATGGCTACTAGTGCCGTGACACCGAGGCGGTCCTTGGTGTTTGTTGCAATCATTTCTTGTTTGTGATTGATACTGTAATTCACACTGGGCATGATAATACTGGCCTCAGTATGTTGTGTTTGTTTACTGACAACTTTTTTGTCGTAAGATTTTTTAAGTTAGATGAGGTCGTTGACTTCATTTTATTTCGAATTTTTAATTCGGGCTTTTTTGTTTTGGAACAAGATTTTTTTGATATTTTGTTTTTAGTGACAGCTATTTTAATTGATTTCGAATTTTGACTTTTATTAGTCAGGATAGCTTTACTCGGACTGGGGGTAGTGTAACTGTCAATTGCAGTATTTAATTTACGTTTCTTACATCTACGTAATTCCCCAGTGCTATCCGACCCGCACCTTCACGAACTGTCGTCAGAGTCGCTGTCACTTTCCAAGTCATTAGCGCGACGTTTCTTGCGCTTACTAGACTTCTTGCGGAGAGCTTTCTTCAACTCCGCCCGGACTATCTGGGCAAAGTTCGCACCCTCCGGTTTCCTTTCCTTTGAACTGGGCTTACCTGCGCCCCCATTCTTTTTGATAGGAGTACCGTCCTTGTTATAGCGACGGCAGTCACGCGTATTGTGACTTTTGTGCGGCCCCCCATGCTTCTTGCATAGCACACAGTGCTTTTCGGTCCAGCCCACCTTCTTGGGCTTCTTGGGGATGCGGGAGTCCATCGACTCCATCTTCCGCTTCTGTTCAGCCCCCTTTGCCTTGGTCATGCTAGCGGGCTTGTTATCGAGTTCCGCATTGTTCTCGATATTCTCTAGGACCAATAGTAGGGCCCTAGTACTGACTGGAGTGGTATTCTCCGTCAAGTCATACTGGGTCTGCCACTTGGCTGGACACATGCGCAATAGATGAGTCGCGAGGTCAGCGTCATCAAGAGGCAATACCTTCTTGGTAGCCTGATTAGCCTTCGGGCTGTAATACAGGCAAGGCAATGTCTCGAGGTAGCTGTTGAGCTGTTCTACTCGGACAAAAAACTGACGCATCAAAACCCGGTTGGGCTTCTTCAACGTATTTGTGATATAATACTTGAGGGCCTTGCTCTCGTCATGACAGAACACCTGCAACAGGTGAAACGTGACGCACTCGTGAAACGAGTCCCAAGTCTTCTTGGGAGTCTCCGTGTGCGGTACTCCCTTGATGTCTTCCCAAGGAGCTTTAGTCACTTGGGCCTTGATAATCTTCTCCCACGGCTGACGAGCCTCGTCGGAGAGGAGGTTTCCGTACAGCTCAAAGGGCTTCGCTCCAGCCGTTGAGACGGCGAGCTTCGCATCTTCAAGAACTTTCAGGAACTTGTCGTAGGAGGCCTTGGCTTCCACTAGGGCAGGTGAAGCAGCCTTGGTGGTCGTACCGGGCGCATCTCCTTTATTGCCCTTCTTCTTTTTTGGCATTGCGTACTTTCACGTACTCCTCCTTTGCTAGTTCAGCATCGATCTTGGCTGTTTCAACAGCCTTCGCTTCAGCGAAATCCGTGTCAAGCCCCATTTGCTTGCACGCGTGAATCGCGGAGCGTACATGCAGTAGAAACTGCTCGGGAGTCCCGGACGCCCATACCGCCACCTTTAACTCATTCCCGGTATTCGGGAGAGTCAATTTAAAATAGGTGGTCTTTTTGTCCTTCGCGAGGGCATCCTGCACGGGATCCTGCTCAGGAATATAGCGTATGGGGGAATTCTTCCCGCCAACGCCACGTTCGCACTCTACCCACTTGAGCCCTTCTGGAAATGCTTTCACGGAGGACATGGCTCTCAACTCTTCACCTAGACTAGTGCCTGCCTAAGAAGAGCTTCTTGTAGGAAATCCTTGGTGGACTAAGAAAAAAATCGTTCGCACGGTGGCGTGCAATGAACGTAGTACCCTGCGTGGTGAAACCTCGTTTTATTCGACCGCCTGTGGGTTGTCGGGATGAGCCTTCGTGTGGCAGAGATTGCGATCAACTTACCGAGTTCGGCTATCGTACGATAGTGACCTAAGCCGGAAGTAATCGAAAAGTAGTTGTAGATAAAGGGAGTAAAAAAGGATGTTCCAGCTGTTTGGAGTTTATTTTTATGAGCTATAAAACTGATTGAAAATGAGGACTGCCTCATGGTAGTCCTCTCTAGTTTATCATGCATTTTGCATGTAATTTGAGGATGTTAGATTTCTATGAACCCTATTGGATTCATGCATGCCAAACTGGGTGTACATGCACCTGGTTTGGGCTGTACATGCATTCTTGCATGCCAACCTGAATCCATCTGAGCCTGATTGGGCTGTAGATGTGATCCTGCCAATGGGTCCCCCAGGACCCAATGGTCTTGTTAATAAGTCCTACAGGACTCAGTGGTATTGTTAATGAGTCCTGCTTCTATTTGGTGGGATCCTACCCTTAGTTAGTAGAATTCCTATTTGTATGTGTACCCATGGGCCTGATATTGGGCCCAGGTTGGGTCAGGGGTACCAGTAGGTATCCTTGGCTCATGTCATAGTATGAATTCGTGATCTAAGCAAGTAACATAATAACAATATTTTGTAGACAAAGGTAGTGAAGTTTGAAGTTCTTGGAGGCAAAAAGAAAATTGTGAGTGTATTACTTTACCTGGAGAAAACTAGTGATTGATACCAAGCTTTAACATATACTACCAGTGGACTGTGCCAAGGTTGCATGTTCCTGCAGAGTTATATGCTGATATGATCATGAAGTTGTGTGTAAGATTTGCAAAATGAGTCGCTATATCTTTTCTATTATCAAGATAACACATAGGTCTGGCTGGTAGAGTATCAATAGTTTTTGAGGAAGCAGCAACAGAAGAACTTCCCACACCAACTTCACCGGATATTCCAATCAAAGCAGACCTCTGTAGGACTTGGCTTCTATCAAATGGATTGGGTCATACATATTTTGAACTAATTGTCTTGTGATTGTTTTGAATGAATTGCACATTGGGGCCTTTTTTGTTGAATGCATCATATTTTGTATTGAATGTATCAGATATGGCTCCTTTTGGATTGATATGTTACGCGTGACTGATGGATTAAGACTTGGCAATATTATGACACCCAAATAAGTGCTTCAATAATTCCAGCAATCTTCTCAAGTATCTAAAACTCAAGATAACTTTGTCTTCTCTTTGCTCTCTGCACTCCCATATGACCTCATTCCTTCATTCTTTTCTTGTCTTTCCTTTTCCTTTATGACTTTAGTATAGCACTTGCATTGGATTTGGACTGCTCACAAACAATGTTTCTGTCCTTCTGTGTGTACCATCTTCCTAATTTTGTGCCAAAAAATTAATCTACTTGTGCTTGCAATCCTTTTGGAGTGATTTTCACATTGATATGTCAACATCAAAAAATGCATTGCCATTGATGCGTCCCTACTTGTGTGGTGATCTCATGTTGATCACAAAAGAACTAGATGTCCCGGTTGAATCCTCAAGTAGTGTGCTTGTTAAGCTAAACCACACCTGTGTGGAATGAATGTTGTTTGAAGTAAACTGAGAAAAGTAAGCCGTTGCAATCATATGTTTGCGATTGTTATAGAAAGTACCTATGAACTAACCCAACAATAAGTCATAAGATCAAGTCCTATACATTTTTACAATTTTGCAGTCATTAGCTTGTCAACATGTAATAAATGGTGTAAATGATTTTTGGGCAGCTGCTTGAATGGATTGTTACATATGTTCTTGGTCTATTTTCTTACCAAGGAATGGAAGTCAAGCTCTAAGTGTCACATTCAACAATTTATAAAATTCAAAACATAATTGTTTTATTTTGGCCTGTGAAATAATCAAAAACAATACTAGCTTGAAACCCATGTCATTTTCTCTATTCACAGCATTCCCATGGAGTCTTCATAGCTAGTCATGTGACAGTGTGGGCCTTGCTTCTTCCTGTCACCCCCACAGTAGCCATGACAATGGATGTGGAAACTGACATATCCATATATGCCTCTGTGGGTATGATCAACTTTGCAAGAATGCCTTGGACAGTTAGGGAAGCATAACACATCATTCCAAGCTGCTAGTTCAGACCAATGTGTGTAACAACAGTAAGGCATTTCGTAATGACTTTTTTATTGATTTGAAATGTGTGCTCTGTTCCCATCATCTGATAAAAATCCATTTGTGAATCAACTCCATGAACATGCAAATCCAACAAATAATCAACTCCCTTCTCAAACCCATCTTCAATTGCTTCTGAAACTAGCTCCTCGTCACCGGCTTCACTGGCTGTTCTGTATCTATGATGTCTTCTCGTGCTCCTGGTTGCTGTTTTCCTCATTGCTTGTCTGAAGGCTTCCTCTAATGTTACCTCAACTGCTTTGTGCAGTGTTAACATCTACTTCGTCAAAGTCTCCCCCCCCCCCTAATTGGTGCTTCTTTCTCCACTATCTCCTCTGCCTCTTCTTCCTATCCATCTTCCTCCTACATCAATAAGTGTGCGTAATAATCATCCAAGGCTTGGTCCTCATGTAGCATTCAGCAAAGCAGAAGTTTTCATCTTGATTCAGTTGTTCTAGAGGATATCCTTAAATGCCTCTTTATCTTGAACTCTTTTTGACCTTCAAATAAAGTGTCTAAAAATGATTTTAAATATCTCATTTGACTTCTGTGATATACTGTTGTCTCCCATTTTGGGTGAAATTGATAAATGGAATATATTGCATCAAAAATGACAAATAACTTCTTTCAGGGGGTGCTGCAGGAATCTAGTGTATGTGCACAAGCAGAAATATTGACCAAGAAGGCAGGAAGTCAACAAGGCATTGATATTTGACATGTGTCAGTGCCATTCCAGAACACTCTCTGATCATTTTGTTGGCAATTTTTTAGTCCTCAGTTATTGTAATCACAGCACCACAGAGGTGGTGCAGAAAATTAAATATTACTTCTAATCATCTCTTTCTGGGTATTGCCTTGACCTTAGAATATTCATGAAAATCTAATTATGTTTATTACTTTGTACAAAACAGTAACATTAACTGTCATTGAGAATGTAATAATCATAATTATAGCAAAAAGGAATTCTGTTCGTTGTCTCTAGATATATGGGAGGTGCTATTGCAACTTGAGCAGGCTCCTTACATGTTCTTATTGTACATCGTTGATCAGCAGCGTGGTATTCCCCAACCTTAAGTTTCTAATCTGAATCATTTTTGCAAAACATATACTTCATTCTTGCATGTTGTGCCCCGCTTGCAAGACACAAGTGATGGAATAGTGGGAAATAATTGAACAAGAGAATTCATGTCGCAGCATTGAAATCACCCAAGCTTGTCAACCGCTGATGGAGTAACTGTGCACCCGTAGAAGAGACATGCGCATGTTAAATTGCTAGTTTTGTTATTCTTTTTATGTTTTATTGTTAGAACTACACATCCAAGATAAAATTCTTGTAACACACTTCTCTTCTGCTTTTCGCTAACAATCCTCAGAATTGCTTTGTGCATAAATCAAATACTCCCTGAACCAAATCGCTTCCTCGTTTAACGACAGCCACTTCCATAGTAGATGCATAAGGGACTGGTGCATCATCCATACACAAACGCTTTACGGGAGCATCCAGTAGGTCAAAGAGTTCCTCCGAGATCCTCGCACTAACTGTGGCTCCTACACCACCAGATTGGGTACTCTCATCGAGAATACAAACCTTGTTGGTGCGCTCTAAACTCTTGCGGATGGTATCCATGTCAAGTGGCTTCAAACTTCTCAATTCAATGAGGTCGACATCAAATCCCTCAGCTGTGATCTCGTCAATAACAAGTTGTGCTTCCTTCACACCATGGAGATATGTCAGCACAGTCACAGCATTTCCGGAAGCAACGCTTTGAGAAGAGGCCTCATGTAATAGAGCAGCCTTGTTCAGAGGAGCACACTTGTCGAGCTCGAGGGTTCCCTTTGCTTCTTTCATCATCTTAACTGGGGCAAAGAGGAAGCAAGGTCCATTGTCACGAATCATACTCTTGGTAATTCCATATGCTGCATCAGGAGATGCCGCAGTGCAGATCTTCAAACCAGGAATGCCCATTACATAGGCATGGAAGGGCTGACTGTGCTCAGCTCCAAGCGCTTGGTTGGGGGCAGTACCTCCTGCACCAACAATCGTCATGGGCATGTCAAATTGACCACCGGTCGTTGCATAGGTGTTACCAGCAGAGCTGATCTCCGCCATTCCAAAAATGCCAAAGTTTGTGTTCATCAACTCGACGATTGGTCGGTAGCCGTTCATGGCTTCTCCTAACGCCTTTCCAATGAAGTGTCCTTCATCGATAATTTCATCAGCAGCACGGATCTGTCCGTAGGTCTGTTGAGTAAGCTTGGGGATGTCATACGACGATCCTGCCTGAAGATCCTCCGCATGAATTGTGGTAGTAGGGTCACGAAGCATCTCTTCGTGAATAGCTAAGTTGATGGCATCTCCAATCGAAATATCACCAGCCTTCGCCTTCTCTCGAAGAGCAGAAATGTGAGCCTGGATTGTGTCCATCTGCTCAGGCGAGATTGTTCGAGCATTAATAGCATCAGCGAAAGCAGGGGCGGTCTTCGCGTTGTAATCAGTGTCAGGCTTGTCAGGGTACTCTAGCTCCTTAGCGAGTTCCATAGGAGGCATGGGTGACTCATCAGCGAACTTTACAGCAGCCTTTACTTCGTTGAGAACCTCCTTCTTTGCCTCTTTCAACTCATCTTCAGTGAACACACCCTTAGCAATATACTTGTCCTCAAACTTCTTGATAGGGTCTTGTTCTGCCCTTGCCCATGACTTCTCATCCTTACGTCCACGCTCGTGCTCGGGATCTGCGGGAGAGTGCCCATTGAATCTGTAAGTATGGACCTGCAGAATAGCAGGTCCTTTTCCACTCCTCACATAGTCGATCACGGCCTTTCCTCCCTTGGCTACATCGGCTGCATCATATCCATCGACAATCAAACCTGGCACGCCATAATGCTGTCCCTGTTGAAAGACGCTTCCGTTGGCAGCGACGTCGCCAGTGTAAGTGTTGATAGCACGGCCATTATCAATCACCAACAAAAGGAGTGGAAGATTGTCTTTGGCGGCTGAGTTGAGAAGCTCTGCCGTGCGTCCATTCTGTGCTCCACCCTCGCCTACAAATACCACAGCGATGCGATCATCGTCAGCAGGAGGAGGGACGTCTTGCTTGTTGAAGTTGGCGTCATCGGATATGCCCAGCTTACGATCTAGTAAAATACTCTTAGCAGCGCCGGCAGCATATGGAAGCTGTTCCGAAACCAATGCCCAACCACCCTGGAAATAAGTGGCTTTATCAAAAATGTGCATGGATCCACCAGCGCCTTTGCAGCTTCCTGTCTCCTTCATGAAGAGCTCGGCCATAACTTCGCCAGGGTCGACTCCACTTGCGATCGCATGAGTATGTTCGCGATAGTAAGAATATTTCTTATCGCCAGTTTTGATGGCATAGTCCACAAGAGCTGGAACAGCTTCTTGGCCATTGTCAAGATGCATGAATCCCTAATTTTTCCCTGCATGTACTGCTGGTTGCATGCATTTTCAAAACCTCGAGCCATTTGAAGTGCTTTGTATAATTTCAGGAGAACCTCTTTGTTGCTCTCGACTTCTGCGTCGTACATGTCAACTTCAGCTTGTGAGTATCCAAATGTGTTAATGAGCTTTTTTGGTAGCGAGGTATGACAAGATAATATGATTGAGACGAAGGTTTTTTCTTTAATTGCCAGTTGATTGGTCTGCGTGAACTTCGAGTTGTCCTCACCTGAGATGAAACGTCTTCCCAAACATAGTCAATCGGAGGACGCATGACGGTTGCTCCTGGTGATTCCTCGGTCTATCGTGAAATGTAATCTGACGCATGAGCTCGTGTCAAATTGAATTTTCAGGCGGGAGTGTCAGCCAAGTCCACTTACCGCGGGCTCGGAGAGAGTCGCCGTCATTGCAAGTGAAGATACTCTGTGAGAAGATGTGAATGGACTGACATTGCGACTAGACAAATTGGGGGCCCTAAATGATGAAGCGACGAAGTGATAATACTGTGAGCATGTACAATTGTTGAGGGGTGGCACATAGGCAGACTTCGTCTTACATGAAGGCAGACGATGATGCGGTGCAGAGAGCCGCCGCGACAGCGAAACGAGGGAAGAACATGGTTGCAAATAGTGCAGTGTATCCTGATAAAGTTATGTCTAGATAGTTGCGATCCTCTTTGAATAAAGCGACGGTGTGAGAGGGACGTAGATGGACGACCTTTCCAATTAGGAGACGACGCGAGTAACTATGGTATCGCTGCTAGAGATGGACGTCAACGGTCAACTTGACACGCACAAGATGAATCCATCGACGTAAGAAAGAACAAGATGACGGCACTGTTGTAACTGTCATGCACTACCATACCGCTATGTACAATACTGCAGCTTGCCCATCACAAGGGAGAGGTTGATGGCACTGTCAACTCCACGTACTCACGTTTTAGTAACGTTTGCACATATCTACGTATTCAAAATCTGACTACAGATACCGAATTGGTGCCGAAAGATACACAGACGCATACGTCATGAGACCGAATATGATAATAGCTTCTAAGGTAAATCCGCAGGATAGAGTATGGTACTGTACCGTATGGTAAGTTAATACCTACGAGAACTAGGTATTTTGTATTTTGGCTGGGAATCCGGACAGACCGCGAAATCATCGAGATCAGAGTCATAAGATCTCGGCAGAGGTTGCCATCACATCATCATGATAGATCATGATTTGACAATGATGCAACGTTATTTTGTGCTTGTTATGATACGGCTCACACAATCTTTCTCTTTCGTGCGCAACTCTCCTTGACTATACCTCTGGGGCATGGTATCGTACAGTAGACGTGTCACGTCGATTTGGGCCCCTGGGATGTTGTTTTTCGCCGATATTTTATGCTTTAGCTTTTGGTTGTTTTCCTTTTTGTCCCTCGCCGAAAAATTATGTCCATCATCTGATAGTGCAATACCATACCTACATCACAGTAACGGCCAAAGTACCTACCGATTGGATGGGATATGCTTAGCAAGAAGAAAGTTACATCATCGATTTAATGCGTGAAGGTTCTATTTTTAGATAACAATATTACTTATTGCAATGCTAAGCGACACTGATGCATAGACCTCAGCCTCCATTCCCATGCTACCAATGATGCGGAAATCAATGGAAAATACCCACTGCGGTAGTCGCAGCAAAAATTAAGAACAATGCCCCCCCAATATAGCCAATAACTTTTTCAGAAACATATTTGGATATGTATGCTCCGCCCAATACAGCAATCCCAGTTGCTATACCATGAGCAGCAATGGCACCCGCGGCAACACTTACTGGGTTCTGAGCAGCAGATAGGGCAATGGTCGCAAGAAAGGAGCGATCTCCGAATTCCGCTGCGAAGACAAGGGCAAAAATACTTGCGATTTGCGCTCTGGTTCGGAGTTTGTGCGATGTGAGTACAAATGCTACCCGATAAAGCTAAGACATCATTCTTGAAACGGCACAAAAGCTCACCCTACGTTGCTACCCTTTGAAAACTTTTCATTTCCCTCCACAGTCTCTTCGGCCTCTTCGAACTCTTCGTCCATTGCACTCTTGCCATCCTCACTTTCAAACGCTTCCGACAAAACCTTTACACCAAAGTAAGTAAATGCTATCACAGCTGCAACGTCATCCAACGGAACACCATTGGCAATTCCAGCAGGCACCGCATGGAAAACCTGCCCAATAACTACAGAAATAATTGACATGACGGCCAATGCACCAAGTGATCCTACGAAGGAGATGAATCGAGAGAGCTTCGCGGCTAAAAGCGCGGCAACAAAAATGTTTTATCGCCAATTTCACTCAAGAATACGAGACTGAAGGCTTGGTAGAATCCAGAGTCTGTCAAACTATCCAACCAAGAAGCAGCAGATGCTGATGCCCCACCTGTAATTGAACTAATGTCGGATAATGTTATCATCGCATTAGACACAAGGAAGTCCCAAAGCCGCAATTGCTATAATGGCGGTTGATGATGCAGCAATAGCCATTTTGTTTCGATGTGGTGCACTTTTGGCCGAAGAGTTGACATGGTGACGCTTGAAAGTTGCGCTTAGATGGGCGTTTTGATTGCTATCGTGTTCGATATTGAATGCTGAAGGCGGCTTTGCACTGATGATGCTGCGACGGACTCTTTCTGTCGACAAAGGAGTTGGTGAAAAGCCAGTAACTATGCGCAGGACACAGCCGACGAACGATAACAGTGCGAAATGTCTCATCTCTTCAAGATGATTTTGCAGTTTGCAGCGTCTATTTGATTCCGTTATTAGTCAGTCGAAGATGATGATTGATGTGATATTTATTGGCACATCATTTCATGCAGTACAATACCATAAGCGGCTCATAAAGCGGGGCATCGAACGACAAGCTGGGGCGACCTTCGTACCGTACCATACAATATTGTAATGGGTAGTTCTCTACCATATTGTACCAAACTGTATGTTGAAAGTGCAGGGAGGATGATTAGTCATTAGTGGGAGGCGGTCAGACGCCATAACCATCGTCATCGTGTCGATATCGTCCAGTACGATACTACGTCTATGGTATGGGTATGGTACAATGAATAATACCTAGCATTCGTATAGGTCGATTGCATACACTTCATTGTGTCGTACCACAAAATAACAGCGCTATCTATTGTACCGATCTCCATGATTTTTGAGAACTGTGCGCGCTAACTTGAGGCACGGGAACGAAATCCTGAATCGTGACATTGTATCGTGAAGCTTCACACCTCTTCACACCTTCACGCGACAAACTCCCATCACTCTTCTATTTTTCGTCCATCCCGGCAGACGATCCTCAGACCATCGTTGATTTTGCATTAGCACAACTTTGCAGAGCGATCCATTTTCTCAGTTCCACTCAAAAATCAAACGACGACTCTCTCGTTAAAAAAGGGTGGGACCTATGTTTCACCTGAGAAAACGCAGGATAAGGCCGCGAAGCCAAGATTCCACTTTACTCCTGGATCCTACAATGCTCAGAAAGGGAATCTTCTTCTTCGGATCTCGTCGGTTGACAGGTCCACCATTGAGTTCCGTGAAATCAGTTATCCGGAAGATAATCAAACATTGGAATACGCAATAAAGCTATCTCCAAACATGACTGGTGTGTCAATTTTTTGAAACTAGTCTCATTCCATGCCATCACTTTTTAAATTCGTGCGAAAGGTAACATTCCTTTTCTTGCGCGCAGTTCCAGTACTTGAAATCAATGGTAATGTAGTGATTAACGATACTTATGACATCCACAAGTACCTCATCGAGCACTATCCAGGCAAAGGAAATGCATCTTTTGTTGGGAGTTCGCGACAATTGGGAGGTACAAATGGCTGGCAGAAGGTGACGTCGCTCGTGCGTGGAGCGTATAGGAGACTTCTGCACTAGGATAGTATGCGATGGTGACGAAAACAAACTTTACGCTTCTAGTCACTTTTCTAAAATAATCTACGATCGATACAATTATCCATTCGTGGTGGTCTACTTGCTCGTGTTGAGCAAAGACGAGGACGTCTTGTCAGCCTACTTTCTAACATTATTTTAGAAAAGTCGAGCTTATCATCGTGAAGATGAGTAATCGTCCGGGAGCTGCGGGACGAGGTGGAGGAGCGGGTCGAGGGGGCCCGGAGAAGAAGGCGGCGGCGAGGCCAAAGCCACTGAAGAAATCATCGACGTACACGTCTGACACCGAAGCCCTCAAGAATGACATCTTCGACTGCGGGAGGCCAGAACACGCGGCCACCTTCGAAAAGTCGCTTAAAGGGTTGCAGACTACATCAGGAGGGAGGGGGACAAAGAAAGTGTGCTGGTCGCCGACGGGCTGGAGTCATTTACCACTCCTGTCATCCAAGTCCCACCGATGCCTCCACTGATACAAGACCCCAACAACCCTGGGGCTATGGTCGAGGACAGAGGGGCCATGATAATGTGGGAGGGCGAACTAAGACATCTCCCAGCCCGAAGAAATGAACTGAAGAAAGGCCTGGTCCAGAGCTATGCGCTCCTATGGAACCAATGCACTCCATTGATGAGGAGTAAGCTAGAACAGCATCCAGACTACACAACGTTCAATGCCGCCAAGGACCCCATCGCGCTGATCACAGAAATGCGTAACGTCGGTGTGCGGGCGTGAAGCGCACATGCAAGATGCATGGAGCTTATGCAAGCTCATCAAATTCATGCTTGCCGAATGGCAGAAAGAGTCCGAATCCAACGAGGACTGGCTCGAACGTTTCCACGGGATGTGGGAAGCCGTGAAACAACACTGAGGCAGCATCTGGAGTCATCCGTCTCTAGTGCAAGATAGAGCACAAGGATTCGCAGGAGCCGGCAACGTACCAACCGCAGCACAAGTTGCGCAGGCAGAGCGAGCGGTGGAGGCCGAAATGAAGGCTATGTTCATGTTGGCTGGGGCAAACAAGGCCAAGCACGAAGACCTCAGAACCCACCTTCAAAACTCCTACACAGTAGGACGCAACGAGTACCCATCGAACACCACGGAGCTACTCTCCATGATGAATAACTGGAAGGCCAACAGGAGTGCTCCAGCACAATACAACTACGCCCAGGTTCGGGCCAATGAAGATGACGGTCTCAACTTTGTGCAAGAATGAGATACAGAGAAAGCAGACTCAAGCAAAAAAGGGGTCAGCATGGTCCAGTCCAAGCGAGGAATCCTCAAAACAAGGCAAGACCCCAAAGCACAGGAGTGCAAAGATGAAAAGAAGACATGTATCCACTGTGGAGAACCCCATGGGTTGGAGGATTGCCCTCAACTATCCGACAACCAACTAGTGGAACTTTTGAATCAAATGGGGGAAAGCAAGAGTGGACAAATGATCTTCCAGGACGATGATATCAAGGGAAGTTCCCTCAACCGTGATTACCTGTACCTAGATACCTGTTCGACAGAGGACCAAATGGTGGAAGCAAAGTACCTTGACAAAGTGCACACCGTGGAGGACACACTCACTCTACACACCAACGCAGGCAAGAGTCAAACGAACAAGAAAGGTTATTTGGGGGGTACTGCCTTCTGGCTGGACGAGAAGGGGATAGCCAACGTCGTGTCGTTAAGGACTCTTGAGAAGAACTTCCGAGTGTCGTACGACAGCGAACAGGACGGAGGGGCCTTTGTATGCCATACCAAGAATGGTGCGGTGGTATTCAAGCGCTGTCCAACCACTGGTTTCCCTTTTGTGGATCTGAGCAAAGAGAGGGGCATTGCAGCAGCCGTGTTGATCCAGACAGTGAGGCAGAATTTCGAAGGATACACCCGGGAGGAGGTGGAAAGAGCAATCATGGCCAGGAAAATGCAAAGCAGGAGCGGCCATCCAAGCGAGGCAACCTTCAAACGGGAGGTGAGTCGTGCCAGCACCAGTTCCCTGTTTGACCAATCACCCATCACATCTAAAGACGTTGCAAACGCACGACAAATTTTTGGACCGTCGGAAGCTTGCATCAAAGGGAAATGGGTCAGGGAAGGCCTGAAATAGTTAGACCGACTTATGTACCAGTGCCAGAGGAGCTGATCAATCCGAACCGATATGTGACGCTGGCAGCTGATGTGATGTTCGTGTCAGGCTTACCATTTTTGGTGACATTATCTCGTAGGGTGAGATATGTAACAGTGCAATTTGTGCCAGGAGGACGGCTGGAGAGCTCGCCAACGCCTTGAAACTAGTAGTAGGCCTCTATCGGCGGGCAGGATTCATTTGTCAGACCGCTCTCATGGATGGGGAATTCGAAAAAGTAAAGAAAAAACTTATAAACATAATCGAGGTCAATATAACGTCTAAAAACGAACATGTTCCAGAGATTGAAAGGAAGATTCGTCACATCAAGGAGCGGGTGAGGAGTATCAGGTCCGAATTGCCCTACACCATAATGCCTGGGCTAATGATAAAAAGGATGGTGCTACACGCGGTCCTATTCATGAACGCATATGTAGACAAGCAAGGTATTTCAGACGAGTATTCACCAAGAGAACTTATTTTAAGATGGCAGCTAAATTGGAAGCTGCACTGTAGGTACCAATTCGGCGCATACGGGCAAGCATACGACGAGCCTGACCCATCTGTAACCAACACCCAACAATCCAGGGCGAGAAACGTGATATGTGTGGGACCCACAGGGAACATGCAAGCAAGCTACTATTTCCTCGATTTAGACACAAGGGCGATGATAAAAAGGCGCAGATTCATAGAACTACCCATGCCTGACAGCGTGATAAAAAGAGTAGAGCGTTGGGGAAAAAGGGACAAACAGAACGGTATCATGAGTTTCTGTGACAGGAACAATGTACCTTTCGAATGGTCTGAAGACCAAGAGCCTCTCATAGAGGACAACGCTCCAGAGCCAGAACCGGCAGTTTACCCTGACGTACCGGCAGAGACCCCAGGAGTGGTGCTGGAGGCCGATGTCCCGGCAGTGAACACCCCACCACCGATGACCGAAGAACAAAAAATGGCTGCGTCGCTGGACAACGCAGGGATTGCCGGGGAATTTGAGGAATTTCAATTTAGGGGCGACCGAAGGGCGAGAGAGCAACATCATGGACGTGATGTGCACGTCACCCACAACCACATCAATATAGTTCCGCATGAAGAAGGAGAGATATTACCGGCGGAGGAAGAGGAGGGAAGATATGGACGAGGAGGTGCCTTCGCTGGAGGAGGAGGATGACTCTTTGGATGACGAGACTTACGTGGACGAAGAGATAGAGGACGTCGAGCTGATCTATGATGACGTGGACGAGGTCAGTGACAGTGATAGTGAGAGCAATTCGACAGGGCATGCAGGACAGTTTCAAGAAACCAGGAGTGGACGACGGGTAAAGCCACCTGAAAGGTTCAGAGACACCATGCATATTAGCGTTGGTGGCATGCATTTTACAGTCGGTCATATGCACTTCACCGTTGCTGCAACCGACTTAACCACTCCGATTCCAGTTTGTGACAGCGAGATTAAAGTGCTGGGAGTAATCATGACACAACTGAGTCTACGTGAAGGGCTGAAAAGGTTCGGAGGGATAGGAAAACAGGGAGCCCTAAAAGAAATGAAGCAACTTCACGACATGCGGACATTTATCCCCAGGGATCCAAGATCACTTACATCAGAGGAACGCAAAAAGGCCTTATCATCTCTCATATTCCTAAAAGAAAAAGAAACAGGAGAGGTCAAAGGGAGGACATGCATCAATGGCTCACCGCAACGAGAATATATTAAGAATATATTAAAAAGGAGGACGCCACGTCGCCAACAGTGGCAACAGACTCAGTCTTCCTCACCGGGCTGTTGACGCGTATCAAAGGCGAGACGTGGCCTTCATTGACCTTCCAGGCGCATTCCTCCATACACTCACAGACGAGAAAATAATCATGGTGTTGAGAGGAGAGCTGTGCGAACTGATGTGTATGGTTGATCCGAAATTGTACAGGAAGTACGTCTGTAAGGATAGAAGAGGGAAGCCAGTCCTCTATGTCGAGCTATACAAGTCACTGTACGGGTTGATGCGTTCCGCTCTACTGTTTTACAAGAAGCTTAAGAAGGAACTGGAAGAGTATGGGATGGTCATGAACCCATACGACATGTGCGTGGCAAACAAGGAGACCAAAATGGACACCAACTTACAGTTCTATGGCACGTTGATGACTTGAAAATATCGTGCAAGGACAAGTTCGAGGTGACGAAGCTAATATGCTATCTTCGGAAGATATACGGAAATAGGATGACTGTGCACCGAGGAGGCAAAGGAAAATACTTGGGAATGCACCTGGATTTCACTGAGGATGGAGTTTTCCGAGTCGATATGTCCAAGTATGTCGAGGACGTGATTGAAGGTTTCCCAGAGAAGATCGAAAAGGCTAGTCCTACGCCACATTCGGACTCTCTGTTCTCAGTGGAGGAGGAAGACACGCAGAAAGTGTTATGCGAAGACAAAGCAATGCAGTTTCACAGAACGACAGCACAATTACTCTTCCTGTGCACTCGTGCTAGAAAAGACATACAAACTGCGGTGTCGTTTCTCACCACTAGAGTCAAACAGCCTACCGAGCAAGATTGGACGAAGTTGCGAAAAGTGCTGCAATATCTACATGGAACCAAGTCACTCAAGCTACGAATTCAAGTAAGGGACATGCGAGTGATGCACTGGTACGTCGATGCCGCCCATATGGTCCATTGGGATTGCAAGGGTCAGACAGGCGCTGCGATGACTATGGGGCGTGGAGCTATCCTAAGCTACTCCTGGAAGCAAAAACTCAACAGCAAAAGTTCAACAGAGACGGAGTTAATCGGGTAGACGATGCAATAGGCAACATCCTGTGGAGCCTTTATTTCTTGCAAGAACAAGGGTGCGGAACGACACATGCAATCATATATCAAGACAACAAGAGCGCTATCCTGCTGGAGACGAACGGGCGGATGTCGAGCGGGAAAAGAACAAAACACATCAAGGCGAAATATTTCTTCGTCGCAGACAAGGTGGCCCAAGGAGAAATTGAAGTAAAGCACGTCCCAACCGACAAAATGTGGGCCGATATCAATACGAAACCAAAGCAGGGCCTAGGATTCAGAATCGATCGCAGCGAGCTAATGAATTGCGATGTTGACTTGGGTGGAATGCGAGATTTGGAAGAGAAACAGGCAGATCATGATGCATGTGTGATAGATGAAGTCACGACGAAAATAACGCCTCAGCCACAGAATTATGACACAGGGATGTCACCGACGACATCGGGTGACAAGGTGAGTCACGTATCCTCGGCTGATACGCAGGAGTGTGTTGGGAGTTCGCGACAATTGGGAGGTACAAATGGCTGGCGGAAGGTGACGTCGCTCGTGCGTGGAGCGTCAAGGAGACTTCTGCACTAGGATAGTATGCGATGGTGACGAAAACAAGCTTTACGCTTCTAGTCACTTTTCTAAAATAATCTACGATCGATACAATTATCCATTCGTGGTGGTCTACTTGCTCGTGTTGAGCAAAGACGAGGACGTCTTTTCAGCCTACTTTCTAACAGTCGAATCGACACAAGTATACCCGACGTGTCCAAATTCGACGTGTTGCAGTGCGTTTCAGCATATTCTGGCATCACGATCGAATTCTACGCAAAAGTTGGGCAAGATAGTGCCCACAACCGCTAATATTGCGCGGATACATCAAAATTTATAGCAAATTACAGCAGCGACACCATGTTTGCTGCTCCGGCTAATGAATCCTCCCCACCAAGCCCAATTCAAACACCACCACGGGCGAAAGATCCACCCGAAGCAGCGCTACCATCGGTACAAGCGGGCGTTTCGAATTTGAGAGCGGCAGAGGAGCAATAGCAGTTCCCTTATCCAGAAAAGGTGTTCACTGCTTGGTTCTATTGAGTACGAGCACATGGAGGAGTCCAACAACAAGGGGAAATCCCCCATCAAAACACTCTACAAAACAACTCCCTGGAAAATGTCCCGTGGTCTCTTTGACATGGGCAATTCAAGACCTTGCAAAGTCATTGCTCGTGAACCTGCCACAGACCGCCATTCTCAGAGTGGAAAGAATTTCTACACGGCCATAATACAAAATCGTCCTGGTCTTTCAGAGATTGAGAGAATACCCAAAGGTGTGAAGCACATTGCATCTGGGGTACCAAGAGAAGCGTTTCGTTTCGTGGACCGGCTGTATTCGAGTGACGAGCATTTGGATTGTGTATTTCGGCATTTTATTGGGTTGGATGAGACTGGTATCTTTCCAAAGCCATGGTTAGATGAGAGATGAGAGCGATTGAGACTGATGGTACAAGAAGGCAAATAATCACGAAGTAAAGTGGTAGGAGAGGGGTGATGCTGACATTACTCAACACATACACTCAACAATATCATAATGCACCTACAATCGAACATGACTTTAGTTATTACAATAAAATTTAACTATTGAGTCTACAAAAGTAACCAAAAGAATAATGGCATGCCTTTGTATCTTTATCAGCAGTCTGAATTGTTCTCCCCACACGCCATCCCTCCTCATTAAATCTCTAGCTGCAAAGATGTGAGATAATTGACAAGAAGGATTGGATCGAGGGATGATGTTTGGTGAAAAGTGTCTGCCTAACCTGGTTGAGTTTTTCGATGCCTCCAGCGAATCGTCTAGCACTAACAGCTCCCCTTCAATGACTTGCGAAAGCGTGATCGCTTTGCACGATGACGATTTGAGAGAGGAATACAGCGATCGATGATGGATCGAGGGGTGATGATTGGTGAAAAGTGTATGGGTGTGAGAACGGTGAGAGAGCACTCGTGATCAACAGTGCGGGGGCTGCTTAAAAGTGTAGCTTAAAAGCTCTTAAAAGTGCTATACTTGTGCAAAATTGACCCAAGTATAGCCTATACAAGGAGTTTTTAGCACTTCGTATAGCACTTTTAAGGCCGATCTCACGTGGAGGGTTAATCATTTTTTTCTTTCACATGTTTCGAAAATTTTGATCATGTGTGACTGATACCAACAAGACAGGCAACTCACAAAAAAAACGAACATTTTGGTGATAAAAGTTGAAGACACTAGCGACTTGCGTGACTGAAACTTACGACATGTGACGACTCGGACACTGAAAGTGATGACTTACGACCACTTGACGATCACTGAGTCGTTATTTATACGAACTTACGACCGTGTTACTACCTCAAAAGTCGTCACTGACGACCATGTTCACAATGGCTGACATCCAAAGTCGTCGTGGCGACCCAGTTCACGACAACCAAAGTCGTCAGGTAGTCGTAAGTACGACAGCCAAAGTCGTGAGGTTACGACCATGTTACTACCTCCAGGTGACTACTCGTGACTACTGTGTATTGTATTGTATTATATGTCGTGCCAAGAAGGCGTGCCCCGAACAGCCTCATTATTGGTTGCGACGGCTCCAATTCAAAGGGAATCGTCCAACCAACCATCGCACTCCACCATCTTCTACCTCATCCACAATCCCCTAGCGCCGTTTTGTCAGGGACGCCGTCGTTCTCCCGTTATATCACCGACCGTCCATTTTCGGTTATTTTCGGTCAATTCTCCCTCATTAGCGGGCTGACGGCTCCAATTCGAAGGGAACCGCCCAGCCAACCACCCCAATCCATCCGCCTTAACCCCATCCACAATCCCCCAGCGCCGTTTTTTCAGGGGTGCAATATTTCTCCCGCCAGAGCCCGGACAACACCGTCATTTTTTGATTCTTTGACTGATGTCATCTACAGATGATGGAGGTGAGTCCCCAAGGCTTGGTGCTGGGCCATCTCGTGCCGTCGTTGGGGGGTAGACCGAGGTATGGTGCCGATGCCACGGAAATTTGGACTATGGAGGAGGAGATGTTGGAGAAGTGTTTGGAGAATGGGGTACATGTGCCGATTGATGTGGGGATTGCTCACAGGGAGAAGGCGAGGGGTGGTGTGTTGTTTTGAGGTAGGGAGCGACTGGGACGACGTGGCGGTACAAACGATGGATTGTGAAGGAGACGGAGTGTGGGATGAAGCCTGGAATACTAGGAAACTCAACACGTCAATCATGCTGGACGTCACAAGAAGACGGGGTGAAATGTCCAGATAGGTTCTATGCTGATGTAAAATATATTACAAGCAACAGATCTTTTACAACAATGGAAACAAACAACAACTAGACTCCACAAACGAGAAATAGTGATATCAAAACTTAACAATCACAGTGTACCCAATTGTGATCAATCTTACAACTTAAGGTCATCATTTCTATTGCATTTCTATAAATAATCATTCCATCTAATTATCCAAAACCTTGGACACATCCTGATTACTCCAGTACGTCGTGAGTTCTCTCTGTTCCAGCATCTCTTTCTCTCGTACTTCTCCCTGCAATACAGGTGGCCGACATGTAATGCATCAGCAACCGCCTGCATGCTTCTCTTGCTCATTTGATACATGGGGATGACCCAAAAGGGCTGCTCGAAAAGATGGCTGATTTCGTCAAGTCTAAACATGGCAAAGCCCGCCATCATTGTCATGATGGTTGTCGTCAGAACATCTAATCCGGATAAGTGAATTGACGGCGGAAGGCAGAAGAGATAGAAAATCAGTATCTACTTGTGTGGTGTATACAATGTTGGAATGGGCGACGCTCGAATTCGGCCGGTGGAAGTGATGAACTTGCTCAGAGCATGTGCCGTATGATCCAGGGCAATCTCCTCAGCGGTTGTAAGCTTGTGTGCCTTTCCCAAATGAGCCAATACCAGGCCAATACCTGACGAATCCTCGTCACCACTGCGACTGTCTTTTGAAGTTGGGATAACACATAGTCCGCATATATCACACCCCTGAAAAAACAGCGCTGGGGGATTGTAGATGGGGTTAAGGTGGATGGATTGGGGTGGTTGGCTGGGCGGTTCCCTCCGAATTGGAGCCGTCGGCCCGCTAATGAGGGAGAATTGACCGAAAATGGCTGAAAATGGACGGTGTTGTCGGTGATATAATGGGAGAACGACGGCGTCCCTGACAAAACGGCGCTAGGGGATTGTGGATGAGGTAAAAGATGGTGGAGTGCGATGGTTGGTTGGACGATTCCCTTTGAATTGGAGCCGTCGCAACCAATAATGAGGCTGTTCGGTTGAAAAATGGTGGTTGGAAATAATATTTTTGCAAGAGGGGAAATATTAGGGAAATATTTATTTAGAAAAAAAATTGCATGGCGTACTTGAACGACATTAATAGCATAATACACTTAGCTATCTGGCACGGTGGGACCTGCTAGCTACTCACATATACTAAACAAAATTACCATTTTCAAATCAATCATGTCACTCTCGATTTCTCCATCACATTCACATGATCACGTGGTTTCGCGGAAGGCATCTGAAACGGATTGATTCCCAGAGTCATGCCCGTCAATCATGTATGTCGCGTTGTTTCGCGGAAACCCCATGAAATGGATTGATTTCTGCTATAGTAGAAGTCAATCATGCGTGTCATCTTCACCAATGACCGAAACTGACCAAAACCAGAACCAGCTCATAAAATAACAGTATGGACACAAGATCGCAGCATCTTACTGCAGAGCAGTACAATCTCATAAAATTCGCAGTCCTCGTGAACGCTACAGTCTCGCAACTCAAAGAGAGCCTCGTCGATCATTATGATCAGCCAGTGTTCGGCTCAATCACCACAAAATATCTCAACCGAGTTGCCCTATCGAACGCTCGAAAAGCTCTAGCTTCTTTCCAACTGAAACCAGGAGGCAAATCCAGGTATCAACCTCTCCCTCTAGGTTATTCTGTCTACCACCACTTTCGACGTTCACCTAATCCAAAGAGAGTATTCAAGGAGATCACTCGCCAACAGTACGAATCTCAGTTCCACCCGCCTATCCACCTACCTGAAAAACAACACAAGAAACCAAAAGAAGACATGGTGCAGTTCAGTCACAATATCCCTAGTGCTGTCAACCGCAAAGGACTAAGGACGAGCCCTCTCCAACCTACCGCTTACGCAGAAGCACCCCCCAAGACGCCGTTGTTCGACCGTGGAGCACTTGGAGTCCATAACACTTCTGATTTTCCTTCTTTGGCCACAAGGGCGGAGGTTAACATGGACTCCGAAGCTGTACCAACAAGTCTTTTAGAATTTAACAAGAACGTTCATGGTACTGTGTGTGAGTACTTTCACTCGGCGAAGCTAAACTCGAAGGGATTGGCAACTGTGACTCTTCCGGGAGGTGGTGGTATCACGCTTTTTTATGGGAGCAACCAAATCATCAAGAACAACTCCCAGCACCACGCTTTGATTGTGCTAGTGTCCCATTCCCTCCCGGTCGACAATGCCCTTCCCTTCCGCCGCCAAGCCAGAGTTGTAAGCGGTGACACTATAATCATCCCTCTCCCCTGTGGAATCAATCCTGAAATTGGGCAGAAAATAAAAGAACAGTTAATTCACGAAACAGAAAGAATTGGGGAGAACCATAGCAATCTGGCAAATTCCCTCCAAGCAATGCAAGCTCATGTTCAATCCATGGGTTACTCTGTCAAGTTCATGGGCATCACCATAAGGAACTTGCCTTATGCTTTGTCACAAGATGGGACATTTCAAGACTCGAGCACACTCAGCATAGATCCAAATGGATTGACTCCTGTGGTAACTTCTGACTCATTCTACTGCCGGATACTCTTGATGGTGAGAGTGGGCCTATCAAGTTCAATGTCACAGGGTAAGATCCTATACTTTGATTTTTGTTTGGTAAATAATAACTCACAAATGCATGACTTTTTTTCAGGAACCTATACATTGTCTCCTCACTAGCCCCGGCCCTGCAACTCGAGAATTTGGGAAAGCCTAAGGACCATTTCCAAGCAATACTTGAGAAGCGCAAGGCTCGTATTTCCAAGCGTCACACCACTGATGATGTCAGGAGTCTGAATAGTGAATTAGGCAAGCTCGGCATGAACACAGGCTTTTCTCCTTACAGCCAAACCAGCTTGAACACCTCACAGGCTTCTTATCATGGCTTCAAAGATTCTCTTGAAGGTGAAATGCATGCCGCTTTTCATCGCACTGCCTGTACAACCCCAGACTTGCAGGGTCATGAGCTTGTTTTTGTAAAGGTGATGACAATTGTGCTCCAAGGACAGTTTCTTTTCTTTACTATGGTTCTGAAGACAATTGGGAGACCATTAAAGCTTCTATTGCCGATTATGCCCTCCACAACTACAAAAACCTTTCCACTGCCATAGGCCTTGAAGAACATGAGGTCTACGCTTTGGCAAAGAATGGTTCATGGCAATCAGAAATGTTCTTCAAGATTGCTGCTGATGCACTTCGAACAGTCTTCAAGATCTACGGGTATGGAGCAAGTGATCGAGTCTATTGTCCTCATTTTGAGAGACCGAAGACATGGGTAAAGGTGTTTTTCTGGAAGGGTCACTTCTCTCCTATTGTGAAGAGGTATGTCAATGCTTATTAACCTTTTTTCATTTTTCTCTCATCTGATCTAAACCAAGTTCTTTTTTGTGTTAGTTTGCCTGATTGGAACGACTCGAGCCTCCCAAAATCTAACCGTTCTAAAGCCAAGAAGCCTGTTACAAAGGGTCACAAGGCTAAGAGCACAAAGAGGTCCAATGGCATCCACAAGATTGACTCCTCATCTTCAGAATCTGAGTCTGATGCGAAGTCTGATGGCTCTGTGACAACTAAGTCCAGTAGCTCTTCTGCATCAAATGCAGACTCCTCTGACTCGGATGATTCTTCTGCACCACCATTGCTCCCTCGTATGCCCCCTACGCCTAATCTCACTCTTCAGAATGAGAGGCCTGTTCTTTCTCACTCTTCCAAGCCTGACAGCTCTGATTCTGAGAACTCGCTGCAACACCAATGCTATCGAGAAAGACTCCTCCACCACCTCTCAAGAGTCTTATGTCACCTCCTACTCCCCATACTCAGAAGCAATCCCTTACCGCGACCCATTGTCATTGGAAACGGAGGCAACAAATCAGACCTCCTTATCTCGAAAGGTAACCACGCCACTGAGAAGCACACCTGGGTCTGCAAGCAACAAAATTTTTAGCTATGTTTCCAGTGTTTCCAGCAGTTTAGGTTTTGGTGGAGGTACTGCGGAGGTTCCTTGTGAAGTGACGAGGACAATGATGAAGATGGTTCAAATCGGAGGGATGAGTGGTGCTTTGAGGAGCTCCCTGCGTGGTGCAGGATGCTCCGGGGGTCAGGTGGGGTCGGGGGGCTCGATGAAGACAGAAGAGAAGCAGCAGGACCAATCCTCCAAGACGAAGAAGAGGAAGAAGAAGAGACAAGGAAAAACAAAGGCGTCGCGACGACAATCTATTCCGTAAGAAGAAGAAGGATTCTCAAAGAAGATCAAAGAAGAAGAGTGGAAAGAATGGGATGAATGGAGTGCGTGTACGTCGCAGCCGCAGGATCAGAAACTGACGTTTTCATTTTTGTTTACAGCAGATTGAAGCTAGATTGATCGCTCATATGGAGTCTGCTGAAGTAGAAGATATTGATTCGCAGGAGTATGAATATGAATTCGGACAGTTAGTCCATCCATTAGAAAGCTGATGGTAGCTTGTTACATCGCCTGCTAGCATTATGATTGTATGCAGAGCTAACTTATCTGTGTTGTTGAGTGAAGATTGAATTGAATAGATAAAAGGCATTATGAACTGCTTTATGATATAAAACTATTTTTATTATGACCTTTGATCTGATAACTTAATATTGTTAGCATTAATCAAAGATAAAGAGGTTTCTATGGCGCCTGTTAGCCTCGTTTCATGATCTAGTGGAAAGTCCTACGCACATCGTGGGATTTGATGGATGATATAATATAAACGAACAACCAATAATCAACAGCGAGCCACTTCAACATAAAGAAAGGCAATGGCAGCGAAATGAACGAGAGTGAGACGACCACAGTGAAGAATATCAATGGTAGAGATGAGAGACTGAATCTGTTGACGAAGTAGACCAAAACAACAAGGCAACCAACAAAGGAGACAGTACAAAAAACCAAGGGGAAGAAATAGCAAGAAGATCGACCCAACAAATTACGACACAAAACAGCAAGCAGCATTTTGCTGGACTTCCTTCCATACCCATTGGACTCTTTTCCAAACTCCACGTTAATCGTCTCTAAGTAGCATGAGATATTTCATTCCCTCAGTTGTTTTTGTGTTTTCTTATACGTGGGATTAAGAACAAAGGCGAAGGTTGTTGAGTGATGTCAAGAGCAGGTGAAAAATCTAACGAATCCATCAGTAAAGCACTTACGAAACTGAATGAATCAATGACGGTCTCACAATCACAATCCCACCCCTCCGCCAACTTCTTGATAACATAACTAGCGACGATGAATTGCCACACGTTGTCAAAGATTGAAACATTGGCGAGAACAGCACCGGTTTGACCGGTTTATAATTAGAACGCATCGTTTTTTGACAATCAAACCCGAGCCTCGATTCAATCAACACAGTGTCGTAATTTACCACATACTCACGGGGTAGAGACACTCCACTGTGTTGGCTTGAGGATCAGCACCCGAAAAGAGAAAGGACAAGTTGATGCTGTGGCGTTGATCCGCCTCGTCCGCTCATCGAGCCGGTGACAGCTGATCATCTCAAAATCACTTCGTTCCTTCGTCGATCCAGTGGCTGCTGCTAAACCTCGACGTAACGTTTCTTCTTGATCGAACAACAAAGAACAAAGCAAACTTTCCCGCTCTGCACCCAATGCTCAGTGACATCGACCAGAGATGTCAATGGACGCTGTTTGTTGCTCTTCTTGGAAGTCAACTGTGAAAGCAAGACAAGCGGTTGGCCATGATCTTGACTTTCATTTGGGGAAGAGGGGCATCGCCGCGATGAGTGCTGTGAGTGCACTTTGGTGAGACGTTGCGGAAAGGGAACAACGTCATGGATAGATGGAATTGTGTAAAATGAGGCTGTAGTGCAGCGACTGCATCAGCAGTCTGCATCTCACACGAGATCCGAGGAAACACGATTACTTTTTCGGAATCTAGTCTAGATTTTCCCAAAGAACTAGGGAATTATAACTGGATTTTTTTATGGCAATAGAGTATATGGAAAAAAGCGGGGGATGAGACAACTATTTTTGTATCATAATAGAGATATTAACATCTATATTGACATTTTAACACTTTAAGGTCTCCAATTAACACGTAGCCCTGTAAACAATTAGAAATAATGTCGTGGACTACTACCGAGAGGTTTGCAGCCGTTTGCAGCTGTTTGCAGGCAGATTGTTGCTAGCTGGTCCTCCTGACACCACTAACGCAGATCTGTCTCTGAGCAGCTCTGAGCCAGTCTGAGCCCTCCACTGCATGCGACATTGATAGACTACCGTCACAATAGGTCGCAATCAACAATACAAGAAACCAACGCAAGCCGGAAGCACTACGGAACCGGTGGCTCGAAGAGGCTTTCACCCAGCCGTGCTCATTTAGCCATGGCCGAGCCAGCAGCAGAAGAGATTCCAACAACGAGACCTGTCTTTCTTCACTTAAAACACGGTGAATTCGACTGGATGCCGTCAAAGGAGCAAATTCAAGACATGCGGCAGCGGATGAAAAATTATGCCGGGTGGAAACATGTGACAGGGGGGGGAAATGAAGTGGCACGCACCCGATTTGGAAAAAGATTCAGATTTGTGCGGCCATGTCGCCAACTTTATCGTCCCACAATTGAACAGATGCTTTCCAAGTTCCATCCTGATTTCGAATGGGAACATGTTAAATACAATGCCCTTAAAACTGCTGCAACGTCGGGTCTCAGTTCAAGGGACATTACGGAAAACTGCACTCTGACTACCGTGATATCTTACGACATCTGGGTCCATCAGATCATCCAATGTCGGTAATTATTGCGCTTGATGAATTTAACCTTTATCATCTTCCCAGCAGGGATTGTAATCGAAAAGATATGGAATTTGTGAAAGTGGGGAAAGGTGAGGTGATTGCATTCAAAGCTGAATGCCTTCATTCGGGGGGAGAACGTGTAAGTGACCGTGAGGGATTCAGATTGTTTGCGTATGTCACCAAGAGAGAAGATGACATTCCCAAAGATGAAGTGCAAATATACGATTTTGATTCTGACGGGAAAGTTGTAGAAATTGAAAGGGATAGCTCTAAATTGAAGGCATTGTTGACAAGACAACTGAGACGATCACCACGCACTAGAGGTAAGTTTGATCGGTCTGAATGTATTGTGGCACGTGTGGCACCTGCTAGCTAACAACTCCTTGTCTGGAACATACAAATTTGGTTCTGATGGATGTGTGATAAAAGGGGATTATAGGGCAACACAACAGAGGCCCCCAAAAAGGCAACCCAGTAAAGGTAAGGTTGGTCTGTGACGTGGCATTTGTAGGCGCCTGGTAACTAACATCTGATTCTCATCAGCTGGAAGGAAAAGTCTCTGGACTCTCAAAATAATGTTGCTGCGGAAAGTCAAAAGAGGCCTGGAACCAGTCACAAAAATAGTCAAAAGCCACCTCCCACATCTCAGAAAGGACACAACATTGAATGCGCCGAGTCTGCCAGCGAAAAGCAAGCAACCAATGAGGCAAGCTCTCGCCAAAGCAGTGGTGCAAAGAATGGACTTCGATTACTGCGATGGCCTGAGAAAGCAACTTGAAGTTCTGAAACAAGAACACGCAGTAAACACTGATAACTTCAATAAAGCCCGAAGGGCATACCGCCAAAGCAAACTAGCTATTGAAACCTTGGAGCGGCAAATTAATGATCAAGAAAATCCCACTGCCAAAAGCAGCTCAGTTCAACCACACTACAAATGGCCCCACGATGTGCAGTGTTTCTACAGGCCGTATTGTGGAAGAATGGCTAGTGATTGCGGGGGATTTCATGCGGACAAGTGCATTGATTTTATGCCTGCAAAAGGTGGCATGCCAGCTGGTCCAAGGCATCATAAATTGCCCGTTGGTGGGATCAAGAGTGCGGAGTTTAAAAGGCGAAAGAGAATTCATGATTCACCCAAAATTTGTGAATGTGTGATTAAAGCAAGGAAGAAACGAAAGGCAAAAGCAGCAGCAGAGAATTGAAATGCTGTTTGTGTTGTATGGAAAGTGTTTGTGTTCTATAAAAGGCATGATAAATGTTAATCTTCAGCACTCTTTGTAGGACCAAATGTCTTTTAGATTTTGTTAGGTGACCCTTTTATGTGATCCTCTACAGGAATTTCAAACACAGTAGCACACACATCATCTTCCAAACCACATTGCCCATTTCCATAATTGTATTGTACAATCACAACACAACAAGACTATGCTGGAACATTAATTGCATATTGCAGGCTTACTCTAACAGCAATCCAGCCAATGCATTCACAATATCATCGTGTTCCTGGTCGGCATGCCAACGAGCTAGTTCCTCTTCAACTACCCCTCTGTGCGCCTCTTCTGCAAGTTTGTTGCGCTTTGCAACCTTCATTGGCATTTCCCTTTGCTTTCTTTGTTCTTGGTAAATGTGCTTTCTGAATGTTGCAAGATCAAATTCCATGTGCTCTGCTCTCATCTGTCAAAACTGGCGTGGGGACATACCTTCATGTATGTTGTCTTTTATATCTTGCTCAAGAAGTTGACTTGCATAATGTTCATGCCAAAGTGGGCACAAATTCTGATTTGACGAATGTATAAACGAAAGCTCTGCCTCAATGATTTCATTATCATTAGCAACAACACCACCCTTGCTTCAATAGACTTTTGAGGTTCTTCATGTTGCTGATAAATCTATCTTTGGATATTTCTTGAACCATTCCGATGACTCCCAAGCTTCATCCGGAGTTAAACCTTGAATGGGTGAAGTTTTGTCACTGAGGAGTCTGATAAGAAGTGCTTTGGCCTTGCTGGTTTTCCACGGCTCAACTTTGCTTTTTTGAAATCTGATGGTTGTGGATTTAATATGCGCCGGATTAAGTCAGGTTTTTTTCCTTTTTGAATCAACCCTTGTTCAGCCAGTTTAACCTTCAATTGCGCAACTGTGTATCTATTCAATTCCTCCTCTGATTCAACAACTTCGTCAAGAGAGTCCGTATCCCCATCATCAAATCCGATCCTGCTGTCGTCTTCCCCATTTTCATCACTAGGGGGTCTCAAAGTTTTCTAGACCGAGACCGAGACCGCTTCTTTTTGTGTATAATGACTAAAATAGACAGTCAATTTACTTAACCCCTACTTTGTCATTTCGGTCTCATCCTATCTCATCTCAGATGAAACTTTGAGACCCCCTGAGACGAGGACCCATTGTTTGTAATACCTTTTCCGATCAAAAGACCGCTCCTCTTGAAGGGGTCTTGTACAGCGATCATTATTGCGCATCGCGATGAATAAAAGTGTTCGAGAGGAGGAGACGTGGAAATACTTCTGTGGAAGACCACTGTGCTTGAAGTGGTCTTGTGCAACATCCAGTCAGAGATGGAGTTGTCGTGTAAGAGATCTTGGTTGTGTTGCTTTTGTGTTGTTGTGTTGCACAACGGAAGAGATAGCCGGGCAAATAATATTTCCTTGGTTTTTTGTTGGAAGATCTTTGGATTTTTATCTTTCTGGTCTCAGAGGTTGCCGTCTCAATCTCGGGCTCGGGGGCCTGAGACTGAGACGGCAAGTTTTTCATGGTACTCCGATTACCAAATTTAGGGGATAATGCCAGATGACGTCGGCAAAATGACCTGAGACGAGCAGTGAAGTTTGGATTTATTGTGATAAATAAATTTAATTCCTACATATTTGAGCCTGTAGAGTTTGGTCGGAGTTTATCTTTGCGGTCTCAGTCTCGGTCTCAGAAAAACTTTGAGACCCCCTACTATTCCCATCCGTGTCCAAATGTTCAAACCTGATCCTGCCTTCCTCTTCATCATTTTGAACACTGCTGCAATTGATAGTTCTGTTGTTGTTTTTGAAGTCTGGTGGACATGGATCCAATAGGTGATGGATTAAATCGACTGTATTTCTCATTTGACGAAGCCTCGTTCAGGCACTTTCACCGCCTTAGAATCAGCTCCTTCTTTGAGAGCAATGGAAACTTCTTCAAGAGAATGGTCAACCTTTTGCACTGTGTAGCTTCCGATTCCTCCACCCGTTCAGCTACATCTTCAAAGAATCGTTCCGTAGTCATCAAACCCAACCCCACTTCCATATTGATTTTCTTTGCTCTCCTTAACGTCTGGTACTTCATCCTCGTGACTTCTACCACCATCAATCCCTCTGAAGCTAGAAAACGAGAACATGCTAGCGTCAGGCCTGGTGCAACAAACTAATAGTAGATCGTTAAAATTGGCAATCCTCTATCTACTTCGTTGATCAACACTTTTTTTGTTCTGCAGCCAAACTTGGTTGGAGTTGGCGACCTGCTAGCTGGTCCCACCCTGCTAGCAGGTTCCACCCACAATGGTGGGATCTAGCAAAAAATATCATGTTGTTGCGCCAATTTTAGATCTATTTACTTCTATTTAATATGCAAACGGTGGGATCTAACATGAAATATCATGTTGTTGCAGCAATTTTAGATCTATTTTCTTCTATTTATTATGTTAACGATTTAAACATGTTCAACCCGCGGGTTTCAAAACTCCCGCATGTACGGAAAGCGAGAGAGGCCCCGCCATAACGCTGCCGTAATTTTCACAATAAGAACTACCATAAAATCTCATAAAATCGACCGCAGTTGACCACTGACCACTCACACCCCTTCTTGCAATGGCACGTGATCATCCTAAGAAGGCGCCTCCTTCATCAAACAATGAGTCGAATGATGAGTCTCTGTTTTCAACAAATTCAGAACCAGTATTGTTATCACAGTCCGACAAGAGCGCCATCATAATTACCCGCTTCATCCGCTTTGCCAGAAAAAAGGAAGGAGAGTGCTGGTATATGCGTGAATATTCGGGGAGGAAAGGTCTCGCCAAGGCAAAGGATTCACATGTTTGAGAATTCTATACGGCTGTGGAGAAAAATGCATCCAATATTCTGCGGGCGTGTTTTCCGTATGAGAGTTCTAGGATGAAGCAAGCGATTGAGGAAATGTTCGGACAGTCAGCACACAGTGAGATTAACAAACTAAGAAGAGAGTACGAGCAAAAAGTTACTGCACCTATTCAGGAGAGCCTTCAAACTTTTTCTTTTCACAAAACAATGAATGCTTTCAATATGAAGATGTTTATGCAGGTAGCTCCGGTTTTTTATTGTACTCTCTCTCACGTCAAACCTCCCTTTTGCAACAGAAACGCAAGGAATACATGCTTATTGACAGAATTAGATATTTAGTCGATAAATCAATCAAGACGAGAAAGATCATCAAGGACCTTGAAATAAAAACCAAGGAAGTTGAAGCTGAAGGGATTCTGATCATGGAAAAGAAAGACAAACGCATCGTAGAACTCGAAGAAATTATCAAGGAATACGAAGAGAAGTTGAGTAATAAAGACAAGCACATCACGGAACTTGAAGAAAAACTTGGGGGGGGGGGGTGAAGAGGACAATGTAAGTCTCATGCCTTTGTTCATGATTTGAAAAGTGTGTCAATCTCATCATTGCACCTCTGTATGAAAGGGGGGAGTTGCTTCCATTAACCAACATAACCCTACTATCCAGCATCAGAACGCATCGACAATCAACAATAATTACTTTTACAATGTCAACGTAAATCCTGCTGACATGAATGTTGCATACAATGCTGCCTTTGCTAATCCTTTCCCATTCGGTAATCGAGGCGTCCAATACAGTATTCAAGGCGTCCAGTACGATATTCAACACGGACAATACGGACAATATGGACAAGGCGGACAAGACAGACAAGACGGACAATTGCACAACTTCAAGATTCTAGGTGTTCGCAAGCGGAAGTGTCGTGAGTGCGATAATTATGGATGCAAGGGTGCCAACAATAGAAACAAATGTGAGAATAAATAGGCTTCAACGAGATGTATTCAGGTCGGATCGGTGGAAAGCATGCTTGAATGAAACAAACTTATTATTACAGTTGTTGCTTCAATGTGGAGTCTGTTTTTGATTGTAGAAGTGTGGAGTATGAGTGAATTTTCGATGCAAGCGAAACAATATGCTGAAAAATTAAATATAGTTCGGTGGGAGAGATAAATTTATACTAGAAAGTTCCATCAGTGTCCCTTAGACCCTTGCGTTTTGCTACTAATTACTTTTACCGTGTTCTTGAAGCTCATATTACTCACTTTGCCATGCTCCTACTTATGAAGACGAAAATAATAGCTAGCAGGTCCCGTTGATCCCAAGTCAAGCCTAACTCGTAATTAAGCTAGACATCATCTTGCCATGCCCCTATTTACGAAAAACAAAATATCATCAGCTAGCTGGTTCCTTTGGCATCAAGCCACACAGAACCCGTTATTGCCATTCATAAATCATTGTTAAATTTTCACGGGGGAGCGACAACTGAGAAAGGTAATCAAAAACACTTTAACAGCACCAACAATACATATTGATGCCAGTATGCTTTGAACAATTGAAATTAATAACGTCAATAGATATCTATGGACAATCGATGTGAATTGATCTAGCATACACGAAATAGAGGATGATATTTCATATCATATTCAACAATCACTGCCACTGCACCCACAACCATTTTATGTAGCTTCATTTTGTCCTCAGTGTTCTTTCCATGACGAAAGCAGTGGTACAGTATGTTGTAGTTTTCTAACCGGGCATGATATGCTTCTTGCCTGTTTTGAGCCCTATCAAGGAACCTAAAAACATCTTGACTATGACCGGGCCGCTTTACTGTAACTTTCTCAGGTAAACCTTCATAGGCACTATCTCCAATAGCCCTTTTCCATCGGGGATTTGAAATAGCAGAGCATCTCTGTCCCAAGTTTCAGGGGGATCTTTCATGGTCAATGCTCCACAGAAAACAGCCTTGTCGTGACGTAGACCAGCAGGATCAGGTCCATTAATCCAAACACAATAATTTTCCCATAGGGAAATGGCAAATTCATACTTCAAGCCTGAACTATGGCTCTTGTGGTCAAACCATTTTGTGTCTGGGTCTCCTCTAAATTCTTGGGTGATAAAATTGACACCATCAACTGAGATAATATGCACTTGATCTGGCGTACACTTGCTCGTATCAAACATAATTATTCTTTCTCTGAAGGACTCAATTCGACGGGTAGTTTCGGGACATTTGTCTCTGCATATTGATTCATCATAGTTCCATCGGGCAGCAAGTACCGACTCTATATCATACAATTTGAGCCAACTTAAACCCATCAAAAGTTCTTTAAACGATGTATCAGGGAACTCTTGGCACAAATCAGACATTAAATCTTTGACAGACCGTGGTTCCGGTCCGTAATGGGCCTTGAAACAATCTACAGATGTAGTCATCACCACCCTCTGACGTTCCTCCCCAAATCCGACATAGCACAAACCGTAAAAGAGAATGTCTTCAGATGTCAGTATGCTAGCATCCAATTTTGGGACCGTGTAGCGAGAAATAATGCTAGCTGTATCAATTTTTCGTGAGGGGGTGGAGATGCCTCTTGCCCTAACTTCTCCTAGCATATTTTGCTTCAAATGTTGGACCTGTTGCTCGAGGCGGAGACAATTCGTTCGATGAAAGTTGGACTCATTTTTGGTTACAATTAACTCTTCCTTTAGAATCCTAATTTCCTCTTTTAGAATGTCGATCTTGGTCAATGCATCTGAAAATGACGTGATCAAGTCGTCACATGGAAAAATGCCAGCTTTGCTCTTCTCATCGGAATCGAAGGATGCTCTTCGAAGAGATCCGTCGTCTTGAAGGTTGAACATCCTTCTGAAAGGGAGATATCACGATAGCCAACACGAGAGGCCAACTGTTTACGTTCGCTGTAATTCTATGCTTGTGGTGGAGATGGTTTGGTGTTGCCTTGTGTTAGTGAGTAGCTAATAGACAGTTCCGTCAATGCTTGACTCGTTCCAATTCAACAATAGAATAAGAATATAGAATAGCTCAATGCAAGCACTTGCGAGAGCTTGGGAGTTGTAAGCGGCGACCGGCACAATACCGCAGCAACCTCCTGAGTCGTACTACCACCAAAGTCGTAAGTTACGACAAGTTACTACTCGAAAGTCGTTAGCTACGACCATGTTACTACCTCAAAAGTCGTCAGTGACGACCATGATACGACAGCCAAAGTCATCGTTACAACCCTGGTACGACAACCAAAGTCGTCCGTGACAACCATGTTACGACAGCCAAAGTGGTTGGTGACGAACTGGTTACGACCGTTTGTCGTCCGTTCGAGGATAACTGGCGACTTGAACGGTCCAACTGACGACAACTGATGACCCGAATATGTTCATCGTGACTGACTCACCAAGATTTTTTCGCTAAAAAGAAGATATTTTTAGCGAGTTGCCTGTCTTGCTGTAGCTTGAAGGTTTTGGAAACAATAAATTTTAGGAATAAAATTGCATGCCCTGACATCTGCAATTGTGTCTTCAGCTATTATACTAGCAGCCAACGCAAGATTTCTTGCCGCGAGCCTGACAGAAAAAAACTTTGAAAAAGAAAGCTATATATTGATACATCTTGATACATCTACCACTGAAATAATACATCTACCACTGAAATATTTATCCTCCATCGACATGAGACACCATTGAGGCACTAAGATTCATATATACTGATTAGTTGTTTGATTCAAATAACAAAAAGCCTTGCTTTGAAAGGATGTGAGATGTTGGATTTATGTGGTTTTAATTTGCATTGCATCTACCCCTCATTATCTCTTCTTGTGTTGTCTGCATTGCAGGTATGTTGCTGTTGGTGGTCTCACCAATAACAGTACTAGAAGATAATGTAAACAGCAAGATATATCTGTGGAACATGAGGGAGCATAACTCTAATTCTTTGTCTTTGGAATGTACAAGACAAAAGGAAACAAATGTGGTAGATTAATTTGGTTGTTTATTTGATTGAATCACTCTGCTTGTTTATTTGGTTGAAGGAGGAGTGGTCTCTTTGTGCCATTGATGCCTTGTCCTGCCTCTCAATTAAACTAATATTGATTTCTTTAAGTCTCTTTGTATCTATCAATTGCACATTTGAATTTGACAATTCAACCCCCCATCTTGTTTCACTCTTTAGAATGCATGTATCATCATATCAAAACCACTTTTTTGTTGAAGAAGTGAGTGTTCATTTTTATTACCATTGGATGGAAAACGATGAATACTGATAATAAAATGCTTCGTCTTGACCAAATAATACAATTGGTTTTGTTCCAGTTTCAGCTCTACCATCAATGCTTCATCCGACTTATGGTCTCTTTTTATTAACAATATTGTGGACGGGTTTATGGTCATCTACATTGAGGTCTACCATCAGCACTTGCTTCTAAAAAATATCTTCCATTCAAGATTCTGCCTGTGAATCTAGAGTAGATTTGATGTTTTTGTAATTCCGAATACCTTCTTGCCCACAATGTCCTCTCATGGTTTCCCATCACAAAATCTCCCTTGCCTGTCTCTTCCATCAATCCCCCATCATACTTGATTCCCGCTTCATTTACCTTGATGTTTTTTGCTGGTATAGTCTCAGAGGTATTTGTTTGCTGTTGTAATAAGCACATGCCTGATCACCATATTATCTTGTGAACAGACATCAGCTTATGATGAACGTAGCAATGAAGATGCTGCCACTTTCCTTCATAAAAACAAACTGTCTTTAAACATTTTGTGATAAGCACCACTTGCATTAACTTAATAGAATGCACTAGCCAAACTTGAAGTGAATCAAATGAAGCACATTCTTGTTGAGGCAAACACTGCAGATACTGATAGATTTTACTTATTTTTGCTTCAATATTCTACCCAGGATTTGTCCAAATCAATTCACCTTTGTAGCCTGATTGAATGTCATTAGACAGCTCCAACCATTATTATTTCTCATTGACAATGCAGTTTGGATTAGGGTTATTCAAAGTACAAAATAAATGAATAATATGATTTTAAGACATATACCAGTGGACCTCTAGGTCTGAAATGGCTTAGAACCGTTGCTGACAGATGAAGCAATGTGGGTCCACAGGGCAATCCGATTGTGGTATCCACTGCCATTTATTGGAGGAGATAACATAACTTAGAAATAAGTTTGAATCTTTATGGTATTGTACCAGGCTACCCAAAAGCTTTTGGCTATGCCTAATTCCACTGTCGTTTATTTCTCACTTGCTGCAAAATCGAAAGTCGACTGTAATCTATCCATCAAGTTCCAACAGAACCCATAAGTAAAAAACGTTCCAACGTAGCGCCCCAACCGCAGGTATCTCTAACTACCATCCCGCAAAGCTACCCTTGCCATCTCGAGCACCCCATCATAACTTTTATTGCCACCAATAAACCCCGCAGCATGACAGAAGGTACATCCTTCAATCCCTGCAATCTTTTCCAAATCTTGATCCCTCACCCCCCTCCATTCCTTTGGCAAACCCAAACGATTCTCAAAGGCCTTTCCTTCTACCGGTACCGCCTGCACACGCCACATCCCCGCTTGATCAGTATAAATAACGAATTTAATACATGGATCAATGTTGTACTGATGTTCCAATTCATACAGGTGGTTCTTCCAGGGCAGACCGCCAGAGTGGAGGGCAATGATCTCCCCAGAAGAATCGCACTCATGTCGCTTCTTCACGGCTTCTTCTACGAAGGATCGAGCCGGCAAATCGGATTCCACGATATGGGTCAGTACACTCAGAAAGTCTTCGCCACACATATTCGAGGCTATTTCGAATCGAGCATCTGGATCAGGAGATTGCCCGGTGCTTTCGTCGACTTCGTTCCAGCGGGGATTGATCCGGCTCACACGAGAGGAGAGGCCGGTTCTATCACTGTATTGAAGTTGGATTGCTTCCGAGCCTGGAGGGAGGAGTTCTACTCCTGTGTCTATGGCATCGATGGCTTCCATGAATGAGTCGTACATTTTGGTGTAGGCCTTGCAGTGAACGTATTTTATATGGGCACAGATGATTGATGACACATTTTTTCGAATTGGCAATTTGAACAACACTGAAGAGGAATAACGTATAGTATGGTGTTCGCAGAAAACAAAATTCTCTCACCAACTCTACCAAATCCTGACTCAACCCTGGATAATACTCTCTAATCACCTCCCTCCCGTAATGCCGATACACCAACCCACTCGCACTCAACTTAGTGCATCTCTCAACACTCGTCCCATCCTTGCCCACCTTCGGATCAAACCTCTCGTCGTATCCCCTCTGATGATGATCATACCGCAACGTGGCGTGATCGTACACGCCTCCCACGTCAATGACAATATGGCACTTTTCGAGAGTGGCGGGATCTCGAGATCGGACGACGGGAGAAGAACGGTAGGCGGGCGTTTGGCGCAGGAGCCAGACGCCTAAGGCCTCATCGGCTTGGAAGGTGCCCGAGTGGGTGCCGATCGTTTTGGAGGAGGAGAGGGAGGAGTTGGGCTTCGATCGTTTGTAGGGTTGCGTGGACATGGTCCTGGTGTGGGATGCGGTTGAAAGGATGGGCGGAACGAACAACAATGATGATGATAATGGTGATAATGGTGCTGATTTGTTAGACCTGGACACTGCGAATGCAAGGGAAAATCGGGTGAGAAGTGGTGTCACTGTTGTGATCAGGATTGGTCGCATGATGTGAAGGTGTGCCTTATGTTGTTATTTCCTTTTGGCCACCTCTTGATGGCAAGACAAAATACGGTACAACAGTGTAGGGTGCGTAAAAGTTTCCTGAATCTGTCAAGTGATGGGCAGACCGCGAACTTTTCTCTTTGTACGACGCTTTGTAAATAAAACAAACTCACAACAAACAATACAAAGTCTTGACCAATGATGGGATACGCCCCCCAAATGCCCTGATAGGGCTGTTTATGCCTGTTTGTCTTTGCCTAATGAATTTTTAGACTAAGTCGTCTCTGGGCAACAACCTTCTTGGCCCAACACTGAAAAATGAGGCATCTCAATAGATTCCACTCACACTCAGTGACCAAAGCACCCCTGAACTATGATGCACAACAAGTCAACAACAATGGCAATCATGGCCCTTATTATATTTGATAAAAGTAAATAAGGCAACTGGATATGACTTCCCTGCATCACAAGTTTCCTATAAGAAACTGCAACAAGCTATACACCCCACCAGGCCTTGTCCACACAGCTCAGCCTCCAGCCTCCAGAGGAAGCTATACCTCTCAAACCTGATCATGCATGCGGCTGTTGGGGTGTCGACAATTCCATGAGATGTATGCATGGCCAAATCATATGTGTCTATAGCTAATGCTTCCCTAATATCAATGCCACTTTGGAAGAGAGAATTACATGTATATCCTTCTTTGTTACGTACAGTTGGATACACCTTAATCCAGGTGTGAATGTTTCATATCTCGATGTGATTTACTGTCACATGAAGACTTCATATTTCAGTACACAGTCATATGTTATCACAATCTGCAATAGACAAAAATGTGTGCTATGCTGCAAAATAGTTCTCAGAGGATTCAACAATAATCTCTTCATAATCATTGCTGTGACTCATTCGATTGGCATCGGCAAAGATGCTGGCAATATAATGAAAGAGCTTCAAGAACCTGCTCTAGAACAAGAGTGCCATGCATTTTAGATATTGACACTTGTAATGATGCAACGGTTTATTGAATTCATTCTATCCATTACACATTCCCTCTAACTAGGCAATGCAAGAATTCATACATGAAGGAAACAGAAAGAAACCTTATGTTTTTGGTTAGTATTGTGGACAAGACCACTTTGGTATGATCAACATATTATGGTTTTCATGCAGTCAAGATATATTTCAATACACAATCATATGCTATCACAATCTGCAATAGAAAAAATGTGTAATGATTTTTAGTTTAAAATTTTCTTTTTTTTCTTTTTTTAAAGATTTCAATATAATGAAAGAGCTTCAAGAACCTTCTAGAACAAGAGCCATAAACTTTATAATTTTTAATCTAATAATGCAATGGTTTATTGAATTCATTCTATTCATTACACATTCCCTCCATCAAGGAGATTCGACAATTTATACACCATGGTTGTTGTCAGTATTGCTTATCACCAATAGAATGGTGAAGGTTGTCTGGCCGGAATTTCTCTATGTCAGATAGATACGTCCCTTTAAGGTGTCTTAGTGGGATTGAGTCAGCATGTAAAATTATTACGTCCGCACAGCCAATATTGTCGTCTCACAAGAGAGAAGAAAAAACAGGATTGGTCCAGCTCCCGATAAAATTTGTGTGCATCGTGATTCATCATTGTTTATAGGCGTTCGCTTTTTAACACAGAATTACCGCCCATAACTCTCCAACATTCACATTGTGCATTCAACCAATCAACCACGACAGCATCCTCCATGTCTTCCTCCATCATCGACGCACTGGCCTCCCCCGCCGTCGTCCTGTCCCTCGGGACCACCACCGTCCTCCTCCTCGGCACGACGCTCTACCTGATCAACGCTCGTGGCAACGCCTCCTACACAACCAAGCAAAGTCCATCGCACGACGATGACTTGGCAGCGTGCACTCCGCCCGACCCCGAAAAATACCCCGGTGGCGCACTGACTATTTACTATGGATCACAAACGGGCACGGCTCAAACGTTCGCGGAGCAACTCGTTCGGGAGGGGGAATCGGCGGGATTCGCCGCCAAGGCCATCGATTTGCAAGACTTGATGGACGAGGTGGACAGTACTGACGAGGCCGATGGGGGTGCTGGATCGAGCACTTCTATAGGGAATGTGTTGTGCAGAAGCGTGGACGAGGGGGGGAAGGCAAAGGCGGTGTTTTTGATGGCCACATATGGAGAAGGGGAACCTACGGATAATGCCAGGCAGTTTGTTGATTTGATAAAGGTGAAGGCGGGAATTGATAGCCTTTATAAGTTGGACGAGAGTCCGCTTGATGGGGACGCAGCTTTGGAGGATTTATCTTGTTTGGACTTTGCCGTGTTCGGGCTGGGAAACAAGCAGTACGAGCATTACAATAACATGGGAAGGTTTGTCGATATGGCGTTGGAAAAATGCGGAGCCTCTCGTATTGTTCCGATTGGGCTAGGTGATGACAACGATGATTTGGAGGGCGATTTTGAAACGTGGAAAGAGAATGTTTTGTGGCCTGCATTGAGGAAGTCATATGTCAAGGGGGTATCGGATGGGACGGAACCTTCCAAGAGAACAGAGAGTGACGCCATTGCCTTGCCTTCGTGTGCCTATCAAGTAGAGTATCTTCAGGGGGAAGAATGCGAGATCGCTAAGACGAACAGTACGGCGGCGGATAGGGTGCAGAATATCAATAAGCATTACGTCTATGCTGTGGATTGTACTGTCTCTGCGAAGAGGGAGTTAAGAACCGAGTCCGATCCTGGTTCAACTATTCACATGGAAATCGATATCACAAGCAATATTGGCACTATGAAGTATCAAACAGCGGATAACTTGGGTGTCCTCCCTAGAAACGACCCCACCATTGTAGAAGCTGTGGCAAAAGCGCTTGGTTACAACCTCGACCAACTCTTCGACCTCCATCCCACCAGTAATAAAGACAACAGTAAGATTGAAAAATATACTCTTCCCTTTCCCACCCCATGCACCGTCCGCACCTTTCTCGAACGATACTGTGACCTGTCCGGCTTACCCCGACGATCGGATCTCAAACAATTGGGACAATACGCACGAGACGATATTGATCGTAAGGCCTTGTTGCGCATGGCTGCCAAAGAAGGGAAGAACGAGTACAAGGAGAAAATTGTTGAACGACATGTTGGTATATGTGACATCGTTACCAGGCTCTGTCCTTCCATTGTTTGTCCGCTAGAACACTTCATCATGGTTTGTCCGAGGTTGCAACCACGATACTACACCATTTCCTCTTCGTCTACTGTTCATCCCAATACAATTCACATCACCTTTTCCGTAACAGAGGATACGAAGAAAGATGGATGCAAGTTCAAGGGTTGCTGTACTGGATATTTGGAAAGAGAAAGTAAGGGAGAACCGATACGCGTCTTCGTACGCGATTCTACGTTTCGTTTGCCAAAGGAGGTTGAACGTCCGATCATTATGATTGGTCCAGGAACAGGAATCGCTCCTATGCGTGCCATTTTGCAGGAGCGGTCGCATTGGCGGAAGGCTCTCCCTTCGAAGGATCACGGTCCTAATATTCTCTATTTTGGGTGTAAAAACCGCAGCACAGACTACATTTATCGCGACGAATTGGAATCGTTCCAAAGTGAAGGTACTCTCACCGAACTTCACTTAGCATTTTCACGCGAGCAGGATCATAAAGTGTACGTGCAGCATTTGCTCTACAAGCAATCGGCAGAAACATGGAAGTTAATCCACTTCGACAAGGCTCATATCTTTGTATGTGGGGCAGTTATGATGGGAGCTGCAGTGGTTCAAACGCTGCAAGATATCATTGTAGATCACGGAAGGATGAGTAGAGAGGACGCCAAAGTGTATTTTGATAAGTTGATGGTAGAAGGTAGATTTGTTCAGGAATTGTGGTCGTGATGATAATTTCTTGATTGTCGCATGGATTATCGGTGTAAGTAGATCCCGTTCCTAGAGGCACCAGTCTTGAATGCAACAAAATGTTTTCAAGGATAATGGACTAATGTAAGAAGAATGAGCACAATAACAGGTTTTTTCAAATATTTTCTGTCGAATTCATGTACTTTCCGAGTCTCTGTAATCCTGCCGCACGTGTTTTTTGCGACAAGATGAAGATAGTTGGTCAGATGATTTCCACATTCGAAAATTGTAGCAAAATAATCGTAAAATATATCTCGATGCAAATATATTTATCTCGATGCGAAATCAAAGCTTTAATCCTACTACGTTCTACGCTTAGCTACCTAGTTATTTTTAATCACTTCACCCAACATTTCGTCCTCCACTGGGAACCATGAGCCTGACAGCAATAGCACGAGATCGCCTCCTTGACCACCTGGAGCTAATTGTAGACACACGGGCTAGAGCGTCAGCATTATAAGCATTCAAATATCTCTGACGAGCTTGCTCAAAGAGAATGCGATAAAGATGATTCTTCTTCACATGAGCGATGTGCTGAGCCATACCTCGACTGACAAAAGATTCCAACCCAATACAATGGAGGCTATCATCGTCTGAAAGCAAACCGGACGTTGCGTCTTCGATCAATTCTGAGCAATTGGAAATATCTCGTGCGAGAACAAGCTTGAACATGTCAAAGTCCTCTTTGGAATACCACAAGGACTTCTTATCTTCAAGAGAAGGATAATCAATGAGGATCAAAGTGCTGGTGGGAGAGAAGCTGACAACTCTCGTGGACGGGTGGAAGCTGGCGTTAGTGTTGGACAAATTGGGCATGATTGCGTCTGTTTGTTGGTTTGGTACAATAACAGCTATTATCGGGTCGGTTCCAGGTGATCGTCTTATTTTTGTGTCAAATTGTGTTCATGCGATTAAGTAAGATCAAGATCGTGGATTGGCAGGACATGAAAGGATGACAACTGCAGGGGTCGCTATTCGTGGAACTGTATTTGACGACCAGAAAATTTCGTCTAGTCGTAGAGCACAACATTCATCATGAGAACATGGTTCCCATAAAAGCAATCGTTCGACATTCGGCGTAAAGGATGAATAAGATACAACAGAATTCCACAAGTGTCCTCCTGTCCGAGATATGTCCGTGTGAATTGTAATTGGAGACTCCGTAAATGGTTACATGACATAGGGAAATAGGCTATATCACCAACTACGATTAATTTACTTCACGGATGTTGTCATAAGTCACACTGTGGTCTTCTTCAGTCTGCATAAGACTACCTTTGTCATAGGCCACCTACCAACAGCAGTGTAAAAGAATTAAGAAGTAGACCATGATGTTATACATAATGGTCCGTCTCCCCCCCCCCATTTGAATTCAATGGATTCCATTGAATTTAACGGGTCACGTTTGCATGCCTGACTTTGGGGAAAGTTGGATACGAGTCTGAATTCACTTTGAACCAGAGGGTGGACTTCGAACCAGTGAGGACTTCTCCTACTATTTCCATGCACAATTCTACGCATGGTCACTAAAAATCGCTCTGATGCGAAGTGTCAGATAGTCTGTCTGTAGTCAACTTCTAGTGATAGTAAAAAAGATAGTGCAGGATCATGCGATCACGTATCATCACCGATAATTTTGATACTTGTGCTATCTGATATCAAAGTAACTGTAGGTAACATACCAATTTCTACGTGGTGGACTTTGAACCATAAGCTCATTTTAGACATGTAATTGCAGCAAATTGGGGTGGTGATCTTGACAACATGAGGTCACGTGGAGCTGGACTTAAGCTCTCAAGACAGTCCCGGAGGGTTTTTCAATCTTGGCCAGGTCTCAGGGGGTGAATATTGAGGCCACAGCAGCGACCAAAGATATCTGACATTTGACGGTTCAACGTGAATTCAGACTTGTACTTGTCAAGGCAGGCATGTGTCTCTTGTTGTGAGGTGGTGTGGAGTTTGCCTACAAGCTACAGATTGCATAAACTGGGAATTTCCCAGTTAACTTATTTCATTTGAATTCATGCATTTTAAAACCTAGTGCAACTTTTCCCTCACATGATTGTTATCCCCCCAATAACAGGACTAGTGAAGCGCATCCTTGTCATCGTCACCAACACAATGAACACTATGAACATTCCATAGTCAGCATTCCATCGCTCGCATGACACAATACCATAATATTTCAGGTAGTCCACGCTTAATAATATTTTGCAAGATATCATTGCAAGGATTAGGTATATTATTAAATTTTTGGCTCATACTGTTTTGTCTTTCATCACTATGGTACTGAACACTAAAGGCAGAAGCTACTGACCATACATGACCATCAATGATTTGAAGCCCAGATTCCTGGACATATTCGTGGAGGGCTGGTTGGCAACATCAGATCCCAGCTCAAAAGGTATGCAAGGGAAGCATGAAATTTCAAAAGATGATGGGGCTGTTATTTCATGATTGATTGCATATAGTTGATATCGTTCTTGCTGAGCATGAGAATGCCTCCATTGTGGTGCCCTTTGTCCAGATTCAATGGAGTGGTGCTGGTTGGATCAAACTCAGCTGCAATGTATTGCCTAAGTGACTGGAATACACCTTGCCTGCACCCCGTACTAATATTTGCTACCTCTTGGGATGGATACACAAAGTAAAAGTTGCTGCTTGCATTTCTTTCTCTTGCTTTCTTTTCATGCTCTTCGTGCCTAACACTGAAACCATGTCCAGTAATTTTACGACTTCTCACAAATGCACCAAGGTTTGCTACAAAATACAAGTATGAACCTTTGCATTGTGGAAAGGTATTGCACATGAGGAATCTGTCAGTGTTGGGAGACAACACTGATATGGTGTCAACACGACAGGTAAGATCACATTTTACATGCTCCAGAAGAATCATACTAACAGCTACAATGGCAAAATTTTTGAAGGTAAGTTGAATATCCCAGTGATTTTGCTTGGCTTCTCTTTCAATACACCTCTTCAAAAAGATTTCAGTAGTCCTCACATAAGCTTGGCTAAAAGTCTCCTTTTGACTTCATCTCATTTGAAACAGTCACTGCTGGAATCAAGTATTCCACATCAAACAGCTGATGCACTCTCCCTATTCACTCTTCATCACCCAACAGACAGAGAGGAAGGCATATCTCCTTGATTGTGAGCAAGGGCACAAGAAAACAAAACAACTGTAGGTCCTACAACATTGGTTGTACTGATTTCATTTGTTGGTGAAGTAAATTGCAATGATGTCAGTTTGTTTGGCTTGTCTCTGCATATATGACGGCTAAAAACAATAGGAGCACTCCTGCTCTGTCTTTCGACCGTGTGACGGACGAAAATGACGTCACAGCTGATGTAAACACATGTTTTCAACCTTACATCAATCGAAAGATCGCTTTCCGAGCTTTCGAACGGTGTTCTTATTTTGTTCTTTTGAACAGTGTTTCACAAGTTATTGTCTCATGAATAAAGCCAATCGGAATGATCCGATCAATTCATTCTTGTAGAAAATTGGTATGTTTCTACAGTATGATAATAGAGCTACTTTGTTCGCTCCAAAATTCTTTTTTAATTTACTCGAAATCAGTTTTTTTGAATCCACTGTCTGTCCAGCTGGGTATCATGATACCTCTAGGATACACAGTGCTCCTATAGTTTTGAGCCGTCATATATGTGCACAGTGAAAATGTGATTCTTGTCTACTGTCGAACTATGCTCGACTGCATACCTTGCATCCTCTAACTTTCCTTTGTTGCTTGGGATATCTTTTTTAATTAGATCATTTGGATCATGTGCCCAAATGAAGTCGGACAATTTGGGTGAGGTTAGTTTGTCAAACATTTCAGCTGTGCATTGATCCAAGCTCCTCTCCATAAGGTTTGCATTTTCTGCTATCATGTTCAGTAGCTTTTCCTCAATCATCTGTCCAATAGAATGCACTTCCTCATTACGCTTTGTTGATGTTGATCTGCCTTGTGTCTCTGACCACTTTCAATTCACTCAATGTGTTCTTTGTGAAGGTCAATTTGAAATTCATGAGTAAGACATTCTGATTGCTGATAACTTTCATGTGATATACCTGAGGCTCTCAACATTTCATGTCCATTGGCATCTTTGTCACAAGGAAAGCCTAGATCATCAAAGACATCTTCAGATATCCTACCTTGTTCTGTCATGATTCTGCAAAGGTCAGTAATATTGTCAATGACTCTTTGATACAGTTCTTTTGGAAGTGTACTCTGACATATCCCTAATTTTATCAACGACACGGGATACCTTGACTTTGTCCCGTCGATCAAACCACCCTCATAAAAGCCATGAAGAATGTTTCCTCTTGTTGCCGTTTTGTTGCCAACTCAGGTAAGGTGGAATTAAAATCAATTAGTAGGATTTCTTCTTTGACTTTAGATTCAATACCCTTAAGTCCTCACTGTTGAATGCCTTTGTGACCCTCATCTTCATAGGATGTCATGAAGGATCAATTTCAGTAACAGTATGAGTTTTATTTGTTTGAATATTACAAACACTTTTGCTAAGTCTGCTGGTTGTTTTCATCCGGCCCTTGCTGCATTTTGTTTGTTTGTACCCACCTTCATTTCCGTGAACAAGTTATGATTGCTAACAATAGCATTCACTTGAGGTATGCCTCCATCACACCATGCAACTGCAGTTAATTCATCTGGTATTGTAATCCCAATGGAGATATCAATGTCGGAGTATTCTTTCCTAAGGGAGTTGATGAGTGGTAAGAGGACATTGCTTTGATAAAATTCAAATCATCTCTGATCTTGCCTGCTTTTGGTTATCACAATGTAACCTTCTTGTTCATTTGCACCAACCCCACTTCCACCAATGCAGAGACCTGCTACTTGAACAACTAACATTTGAGCACTGGGTCATTCTCTGCCGTTTAGGCCAGTTAGAGTCACAAAGAGAGTTGCACATGTACCTCCATCCAAAAGAGTCCAGGTAAGTTTGACTCTCATACCATTCATGTGATCACTTTCATCCACATTGAACACTGAATTTGTTCCTTTGTTCAAACAGGATTTCTTCCTTACCAAATGGAACTCATCTGGTTTGTTAATACTGCCGAAGAAAATGAAGACTGTGCTCTCATCACTTGAAATTATCAATTCAGGTTTGACAGGAACTACAGTGATACAATTCCGTGAGTCTGTGATTAGATTGTACAACATTCTTGTCTCAAGTGGCATTTCCTTCAATTCTCTTCTGACATCAACATCTTCTTTGTGCATCTCAATTAAGTGTGTATTTGCTATCAACATGATATTGCTGATTTGCACCCCTGAATGAATGTTTTGCATCAAACTCTGTATTGCTTTTGCTATGAATGATTGTGTAAGAGATAGTTTCAGAGTGTGGTTGGCTTCAAGTGGTATTCAGAATGTAGAGGTATGTGACCTGCATCATTCAACAATTGATTTTGTTGATCAATTATCAAATCATTAACTTCTTTTTGACGATAAGTTCTTCCAGCGCCGTTGCTTAACTGTTGGACAATGGATGATATTACTGTGTCTTTGAGGACTCTAGGCCTTTCCCCTGCACTCCATGCTGTATTCAAGATGGGTTTTCCATGACTATGATTTTGGAGCATCAGATATAAGGGGGATTTACCACAAGGTACGTATTTTAATTTGATCATGTGTCTAACAGCAGCTTGACTGGCATTTGTTAACAATACTTCCAGTGCTTCAGGCTTTGTGTACTCATATCCGTTTGCTGGTACTGGGAGAGTTGACAACAGCACATTGGAGTATTGATGATGTGCCCTTTTATCTCTGTGATGGATGGTTGAAATTGATCTTGACATAGCCGTATAAGACTCTAGCATTTGAATACCTGCACTCTTCTGCTCATCGGTTTCATTGACTGTTTGTATCTGCTTCTTCCTTTTGTTTTGGTCACATATAACTTTGACAGAACCATTTGGAGCAATATTTTTCCCAGTGTCATTCAAGACATCAGCTACTTTTACAATGACAGGTATAATAATCTTGGTAATCTTTCTGGCAATGTCGGCCCATTTTCTTTGTGAAGTGTTTTTATCTTCTAATATGGCAACACACACCTTGAGTTATGATGTGATATTCCTTAGCCGTGGGACGCTTTGTAGAGCTGTTGCACCGCTAACATTTTTTATCTGTCTTGGTTAAAACATTGGAGGATTGCTCAGTGTCATTCAAAGTGAACAACTGTATGCTGCCTTGACATTTTGCCTTCCTGTTAATGACAACATTTCTATTATTATGGTGAAGAATGGTTTCTACCATTGTGGCTTATTTTTGATGGCCCAACATCAGAATTACCTTTACTTATTTGAAAGAACATATCGTAAAAAGCAATTTTCATGATCATGTTATGATGAAACTAGACTAGTTTTGAGGTGTGCTAAAAACCTTCCAGTTGTTGCTCCTTCCCGGTTTATGCAGTCAGTAGCAAGCTGTCAGCCTCAGATGCCATGCCTCCTTAAACCAGGTACCACCATTCTGATGCAATTGGGTCGATTATGGACTAAACACTGGGTGGCTGCCATAATTCATCTAGCTGTTCAAACGGTTAAATAACCAAATATTTGGAACCGCTAAATTGCTTCCAAATCTCTTCTAAACTCCGATTTCTGTGTTTTTTTGTCTAAACTTTAGAAAAAAAGGCCGTGGCCGGCCAAGGCGTTTTTTTCAAATTTTGGTTCTACTCCGATTTTGCTTCTTAATGTCAAAACACAGCCATTCTCTCTTCTTGTGCCATATAGTTTTTTGAGTGTACCACATTTCGCTGAATTACGTGTTAATTTTGCTAAAAAAGAACGATTTAGAACTAGATGTTTTACGGCACCACAGTTTAAATCGCCCTTCCAAACACCTTTCAAATTGCTTCTAAATATGATATTTAGAACTGGTTATCTGAACGTTTGAACAGCTAGATGAATTACGGAAGCCACCCACTTCAATTAATTTTCTTAACTAAAATTTTAAATACATAAGTAAGACTGGGACTATAAAAACCCGGACCCCTAGCTTTATGTCTCTAAGATACTTGAACGGACAGACTGTCCTTTTTCAAACGCA